>JARVLU010001196.1:35365406-35379030 GCA_031762415.1 Simpsonichthys santanae | reverse complement strand
CAGAGGGACGAAGCAACCTGTCGAAGGATTTAAAGCAGGGATATTCAATCTGTGGTCCGGGGGCCAAATGAGGCCCACGGGTGGCTCTGTTGGGCCCACCGATGGGTTCATTTTGAAATAAAACTAGATTTTAAATCGTAAAACAAGTTTATTTAACGAGAACTGCTGGACGTCCGGCCCATGAGCCCTTGGCTTCCAGTAACTGTGCCCCCCCACCCCCACCCCGAGCAGTTTAGTTGAATAGCCCCGATTTAAAGGAAATTCCACCAAAAAGAAGGCAAGAAGTGCAATGATTGATGTAACGGGAGAGTATTTTTGTACCAGTCGTTAGTTTGGCAGAAATGGAAATGAAGTGAAAAGTGCAGCGCGGCGGCTTTAAAACTAAACAAAAGCTGCTATTTAAAATACAGTTGTACCAAAACGTCCATGAAATTAGAAATCCGAGGTAGCAGGGTCACAAAAAATAAAAAAAACCATTTGAGTTCTCTAAACGTTTTAATGTGAAACAGATTTAAAGCTTAGTTTAAAAACCAGCTCTCACCGGCACCGTTGGGTCCTCGTGCCGTCGCTTCACACAGATATCTGATCAGCCAATCACGTGGCAGCAGCTCAACGCATTTAGACGTCCCCATCAGAAAAGAGGGTTTAAATTTACTCCCCGCGAATTGTGAAACACAAAACGTTTATCGCGAACTTTATCATGTGGTGCCGTTTGAAACCGTTTACTCCGGTAGTTTTTCCAGATGGATGCGGGTGCGCACTCAGTGTAAACAAAACACTCGTCACAATTAGCCAAGGAGCACGTGGAAGCTTGAGCCACGTGTCTGACCTCCGTTAGGCTGTGAAGGTGAACAAATACGCCGGGAGAAGACGAAGACAAGTACGAATCTGCTGCTAAACACAACGGAAGTGAGATCGTAAATATTTGGGGGGATCAAGCAAGAGCTCCATAAACTTAGCGTTTTATTGGAGGTTTACGTAGGAAAACAAACATCCAGCTGCAAACGTTTAATTGGGCGACACATTGAAAAAAAACTGCAGATCCATTTTGTCTTTTTTGTCACTTTTATTGCTTTTTGACCGGTTTTCACGACTTTGCAACGAGTCCCTTTAAATAAACGCGGCGTGGTTGCTGGAACTGCTGGGATTTTCACAAACGACCATCTCTAAATGAAAACATCGCCAGCTTCTTGTTGTCGGAGGATGACAGAAAGGCAACACCAGGGCTTCATTTGTAAACTGATTGATGCTGGAACACAAATAGCAGGCGGTCCGGCAGGGGTTGGGGGTGCGTCCTTCTCCCAGAAAATTTGGAATAAAAGATGCCATTTCCTGCATTTAGGTGTTAAATATCTGTAAACATTTTATTAAATTAACAACAGGTCTCTCTTGTAATTGAGTCCTCGAGGCTCAATGAGACTAACAACCTGTATAAATAAAGGCTGAATTGAAATTATTATTGTGGAACGCACTTCACTGTCCGACCCGATCTCCTCAACTGAATTCAGTCCTGAGTTGTTGCTCCTCCCGCTCCAGTCTCTGTTACCACTGCCTTATTCTCAGTTGTCCCGCTAAGGACAATCCATCCATTTATTTTAGATAATAAATTGTCTTTTCAACATTTTGATCACCGTTATTTTTGATAAATTAGTGCCGTTGTTTTGAAACGTGATGTAATCTGAATAACACACATCAAACATTTCTCTTGTTGCATTTTTAATAAATAGTCAAAATAAAAAATGCGCGATGACTTTTAGAGGCGGAGATTTGCGTTGCCGGATCCGAGCAAACGGGTTGCCGGAACGCAGCCGCTCAAAATGGGAGAGCTCCCGGATCTTGTTCCGGCAGGATCCGGTTCAAATTAACCACCGACAGTCGCTCAAATTACTGGTTCCGACCCAGAACCCCGTCTCTGAACGCACGGCCCTGAAGCAGGCGGGCTGCGGCGGCAGAAGACGAGAGCCACGCCCGTCCGCCGAGATCAGGAAGCTGAGGCTGCAGTTCACGCAACAAAATACAACAGTTAGAAAAACATGGTCGGATGAGACTTTAGAGACGGTCGCGTGTTAAAATCCCAGCTCAGCAGTTCCTGAAATAAAGCCCAACCACCGTGTCGCCTCCGTCATTTAAATCAGCGTTTGTCCTCATTCTGAGGCCTGGTTTGAACTTCAGCGCCTGTGATTGGCTGATTAGATTTCTGTTAAAAACTCAACAGGTGCATCTGACAGTGATTTGTTGATGTTGTTCTCTGACGTCTAATCAAACTCACACTCCGGTTTTGTTTTGTTTTTTAAACGAGGAGCTTATTGCTACGCCACAAAGCACCAGAAGTCTAAAAGGTTTAGGAGAATCTGTGGAGCTCCTCACTTCAAATGGACGGCCCAGCAGTTGTTGGAGGAATGCATGTCGCCCGCCGCCAGTCAGGCCAGAGTTCAGACCATCATCTTCTGCTGACAAACGTTATTCTGGTCAAACCTTGAAAACATTCATCGTGTAACGATCAGCGCACGTTTTGTGGACGACTCTCAGCTACTACCACAGCAAATTATAGCTCAGCCTCTGTGTTGCAGCCATTTTTATCTGGGCTAGTGTCACTTAGCTGTGGCAGCCATCTTGATGCTCAGCTGTAGCTCCGGCGAATTCTTCCCGACAGTTTTATTGAGTTTCATCCAGTGGCTCATGAGATATTTTGCTAACAAACAGGGTTGACTCCAACAGGTTTTAAGCAAAGATGTCGCCAACGTGTTGCACTCACTGTCTGTGTTTTGAACGACTCTCACCAACTACCACCCCAAATTTTAGCTCATGTGAAATTAGCTGTTGTGGCGGCCATCTTGAATTGGGACGATAAGCGTTAATCTCTCGACGACAACCCCATGAACACTTTAGGAAGCTGTAATTACAAGTGGTCAGCGAGACGTTTGGTGAAAACATGGCTGCTCTGTTGTTTGGCGGCGGGCGATGATTAAAAACGATCCCAGGTTTGAATTCACAGGCGAATCTAAAATCAGCGTTAAAGATTCTGGCCTGTCGGGAGCGTCTCCGCGCGGCGCACGTTTTCGATTTGGTCCAAATCTGTTCAGACTTGAGGACGGGAGGTTCTAAAGGAAACCCGGTCTCAGACTGCCGTCCCCACAAACGTCCACGGTGCGACTCTTCAGAACCCGTAAATCCATCGCGCACGGTCCAGTACTCCTGACTCAGAGTCCGGTTCTGTCCTTCGATCACAGCTGCAGGTCCCATTCTTACATCTCAATAAATGTGCCTTTTGATTTGAGTGATCAATAACTTATGATTTCTGAGTAACTCTGTATTAAGTTGTTTTGTTTTTGTTTTATCGGTTTCTGACGGTGTGCATATTTTCACATGTATGTATTTATTAGTTTGGAAGTATTTAATGAGATATTACCTGTTTATTTATTTATTGAGATATTTATTCTGATTCTTTATTTTTTTTGAGACAGGATTTTATCTTCTGTGCTGTCTTACTTCTGACTTTGTGCCAATGTGCTGCTTTGAGGTGTTACATATCGTGGGTTTGTATCATTATTAAACCCTCACTCTATATTTTAAACCCGTGTTGGTGTCTCTTCCACGTGTGCTGCTTTTATCCAACGTCAGCGGAAAAGTCAGGAAATATAATCCACAAGGAATCAACAGCAAAATATTTGTCATTTAAAAAGCCGTTCGGAGATTTGAAAGATAGATTTTTATTCAAAACCATGTTAACAAAATAAAACGCATTTTCCTGAGAAGTGAAAGAACAAAGGTGATGTTAAACGAAAATGCCTCGGAGTGTGTTGAGAATGACTTTCAGCTACTAGCAGACCGAAGTTTAGCTCAATATCTGTAAATCTGACGGCGTTAATGCTTGTTGGCTTTGGCGGCCATCTTGAATCAGGTCAACTCCAAAAGCCAACCAGCTGCGGACGTAAATCCTGCGACTATTTCCTGAACGTTTCACTAGAATCCATACACTGGTTCTTGAAATATTTTGCTAACAAACAGGGTTGGCATGAAAGGCGTAGCAACGGGTCTGGAGTTAGCTCTCGGAGCATGTGTTGGGGATGACTCTCAGCTACTACCTCACCAACTTTAGCTCAAAATCTGTCAAACTGACCAAGTTATGGTCATTTTAGCGATTGCTAAGGTTGATTAGCTGTGGCAGCCATCTTGAATCAGGGTGACTCTAAACGTATAAGTTGTAGCAGTCTACTTTCTGAGTTTCAGTAACAGTTCTCTGATGGTTTATGAGATATTTTGCTAACAAACACGCAGTTACACGACAGGCCTCCTTAAAGTGCGGCGGGCGATACCCAGTGTTTTGTGACTCCTCGTGACTTAGTCGACTACTTGGCTGAATACATGTGCTGCCGCTTGTGTTTGAGGATCTCGGTGGAGGTGAGCTTCAGGTCTTCGTTACAGACGTCACAGTGATAAACCCTCGTCAGACTGGACGCCGAGGAGGAGGAGCTCGCTCTTCCTCCCTCTGAATCTGAAAACCAAAGAAACAAACTCGTCATCTTCTGAACGTCTAAGTAACAGGTAGAGTATTGAACGTCCACAGCCGGGTTCCCTGACCCTTGTCCTGCTGCTGCTGTTCTCCAGCAGGTCTGCAGGAAGCTTCGTGGTGCATGCGCTCCAGAGGAGTCAGAGGCATGTAGAGATCACAGTTAGGACAGCTCCAGAAGGTCCGTAGACACTCGCTGTACAGATCCTTTGAGTCCTGCCAACATTAAAGATTCAAGAACAAGGAAGAGCAAAGAGGTTTGTGATCCGTTAGCGCTCGGACTGTGTGTTAGCTGCTACCACACCAAATTTTAGCTCAATGTGTGTGAAATTGACGAGTTACGGACATTTTTTTTTTTAGCTGTGTTTACCTTGAATCGAGTCAACTCAGAGACAAAAACATTCAGTGCAAAAGGTTTAGAAGATGCAAAACACATCACATAACTTTGATAGTTTGAGAATCAGATTTTATCATTTACTGGAAAAAGTCGAAAACTTTTACTCTAAAATTATATTTTTGAGAAGAAAGAATGTTTTATATCAAATGTGAAATCTTCAGTTACTTAAAAATATTTTTCGATTTACTTCAGCGTAGCGTTTGTTTTCATCTCCATATGCTATTTTTAGTTTGACCTACCTTTTTGCTATATTTAGCTTTTAGCTAACTTGTTGCTACTTCTAGCTTGCCTTCTGCAGCTTTTATCTAAAGTTTGCTTCTTTTAAATTTTAGCATGTATTTTGCTTCTTGGGTTAAATGCAGCTAGCATGTTGCTATAGTCAGCTTTTAGTAATCATGAAGCTACTTTTAATATTAGATTATGCTTTTGGTTGTTATCTTTTCACAACTTTTATCTGTTTTGCTTCTTTTATCTTTAAATTATTCTTTTCATATTTTTCACTTTTAGCTAACATTTGTTATTTCAGCTAGCCTTTTGCTACATTTATATTTAAGCTAACATTTGTATTATTTAGCTAGCTACATTTAGCATTTAGCTATTTTTTAAATTTTTTAGCTAACCTTGTGCACACTGCTACCTCTCTTTTCACAAGCATTAGCTTTTTGTTACCATTTTGTTGCTTTTAACTTATGTTGTGCTAGTTTTTGTTAACCTTTTGCTTCTTTTAGTTTTGACCAAGTGCTACATTTTGTTTTGACAACCCAGTTTCAGCTTCTTTCAGCTTCTTCAGGACATTTCAAGTCACTCAGCTCCCAGCATTCACACGTTTGACAGAAAATGTATCTTGTGAGCAACTATTTTATTACCTGCCTAAATATTTTGTTCTGTTTTATCCCAAACCTGCGTCTGAATACTGAGTTAGTAAATACTGTGAGAAATCATCATTTAAAGGTTTAGTTTTATACAAATCTGCATCACAGAGAAGAAGGAATACAAATTAAAATCCAAACACACAACAACTAATCTATAACTTAAGACCCTTGTTTTTAAGACAGTGTTTTTCTGGTTTGCATTCAGACTCACAGTGAGGCAGTTGTAGGTGAAGAAACTGGTCACTCGCAGACCTCCTTTAATCGGGTCCGGTTTGGCTTCTGCCCCTGGGAACAATGGGTTCATGTCTGGAGCTTTAGAGTAAGATGAGTCCAACTCACACTGAGGACCGACGTAAAGGTTCTGGGTCTGGAGAGCTGTGAGTCGTCGAAGGCTGTAACAAACCTGGAAGGAGTGATTAAAAAAGTTTTAAGAAAAACAAAATAAATTCACAAACAACAAAAATGTTGAAGAATGGCTAATAACTAGCAGGCTAAAATGGAATAAATAAAACAAAAAGAAGCAGAACATAACCTAAAAAGAGCAAAGGGCTAGCTTAAAGCTTAACAGAAGTCCGTCTGATAGCAGCAAAAAGTTAGCTAAAATACAAAGTAGCAAAAGGATAGGGACAAGCAAAAAAAAAAGTTGAATACATGTAGCAAAGAGCTACCTGAACGCTAAAACATTAAAACATTATAATAGTTATTTCCTGTAACACCAGGTAACATCATGTAACAACAAGTAACATCATGTAACTCCATGTAACATCAGGTAACATCATGTAACTCCAAGTAACATCAGGTAACATCATGTAACAACAAGTAACATCATGTAACTCCAAGTAACATCAGGTAACATGCAACTCCAGGTAACACCAGGTGACACTGTAACAACAAGTAACATCATGTAACTTCAGGTAACATCATGTACCACCAGGTAACATCATGTAACACCAGGTAACATCATGTAGCTCCAGGTAACATCATGTACCACCAGGTAACATTATGTAACACCAAGTAACATCATGTAACATCAGGTAACATCATGTAACAACAAGTAACATCATATACCAGCAGGTAACATCAGGTAACATCATGTAACTCCAAGTAACATCAGGTAACATGTAACTCCAGGTAACATCAGGTAACACCAGGTGATATTGTAACAACAAGTAACATTATGTAACTTCAGGTAACATCATGTACCACCAGGTAACATCATGTAACACCAGGTAACATCATGTAACACCAGGTAACACCAGGTAACGTCATGTAGCTTCAGGTAACATCATGTAACACCAGGTAACAACATATAACAACAAGTGACATCAAGTAACAACAAGTAACATCATGTAACACCAGGTAACATCAGGCAACATCATGTAACTCCAAGTAACATCAGGTAACATGTAACTCCAGGTAACATCATGTACCACCAGGTGACATCATGTACCACCAGGTGACATCATGTACCACCAGGTGACATCATGTACCACCAGGTGACATCATGTACCGCCAGGTGACATCATGTACCGCCAGGTAACATCATGTAACTTCAGGTAACATCATGTAATTCCAAGTAACATCATGTAACTCCAGGTAACATGTAACTCCAGGTAACATCATGTAACTCCAGGTAACATCATGTACCACCAGGTGACATCATGTAACAACAAGTAACATCATGTAACTTCAGGTAACATCATGTAACTCCAGGTAACATCATGTACTGTAACTTCAGGTAATACCATGTAACACCAGGCAGCATCATGTAACTCCTGTAACAGCAGGTAAAATCATGTAACTCCTGTAACAGCAGGTAAAATCATGTAACTCCAGGTAACATCATGTAACTTCAGGTAACATCAGGTAACTCCAAGTAACATCAGGTAAAATCATGTAACTCCAGGTAAAATCATGTAACTTCAGGTAACATCAGGTAAAATCATGTAACTCCAGGTAACTCCAGGTAACATCATGCAACTCCTTGTCTCTGCATCTGTACCTCCGTGTAGAGCAGGAAGCGGACCAAGCCCTCACTCAGCTTCTCTCTATCCTTGCGGGTTCCCCCGTGGCTCAATGGTTCTCCTGTTGAGTTCTGACCCAGCTGTGTCTGCAGCAGGCGCTCCCACTCAGCTCTGAGGCTCAGGGCTGAGGACAGAACCCTCAGAGCCTCCTCAGGCACCTTCAGCTCCAGCTCCAGCCAGCCGTCCACCACCAGCCGTGTACAGTCAGCATTGGTGTCCAAGCTGTTGGCTACCAGCAGCAGAACCTGGAGAACCCGTTAAGAAGCAGAACATCAGTGACTCTCACAGTTATGTTAACCTTCCTTCCACCTGGTTAACCACTCGGTTATTTGTTCTCTTCCAGCTGTTTTAATGTTACAAGGACCAGAACATCTGGTACCGACCTGCAGAGCTGGAACCCGAACGCAGTTGGACAAATAAGGCCTGTTGGTCTCCAGCAGAGTGACGAAGGCCAACAGCTGGTGTTTGCTGCTGTCTCTCCGATCAGGACCTGCAGGGAGGAAACGCAAACAAAGAAACAATACTTTACATTTTAAGACCATAAACCAGGAGTCACTGAAGATTTTCTGAACTTGTCTGAGCTCACTGCTTTTATCAAATCTCAGAAGAGATGGAGAGATCACTTTAATCATCACAGTGCAACTGCTTTTCTCAGTTTGTCTCTAAACGAGGTTTACCCATTTCTCTGCCGTCGTCCTCAGGTACGTGCAACACCTCCGGATCACTGGCGAACACGCTGGTTGGGTGGATCACCACTCCCTGCTTGTTCCTGGTGTGAAACACCTTCAGAGCAGGAAACAATATAACGTAAATATGAAAGTTGATTAAAAAAATAAACACTACTGCAGCAGACTGTGCTTTTGTACTTTAAGCTTTTAAATACTGTTCCATTATTTCAGCTTTTAGCTGTTTTTTTTTACTCCCAGCTACCCTTAAACTACTTTAAGCTAGTGTTTTGCCATTTTATGTTAGCTAGTTTTTTTTTTGTTTTTTTTTTTCAACTTTTAGCTTCCAATGAACCTTTTGCTACATTTAGCTTTTAGATAGATTTTATTTTAGGCTTTTAGTTAGTGTACTGCTACCATTAGCTTCCATATACTATTCTGCTACTTTTAGCATCTAGCTACATTTCTGCTACTTTTAGCTTTTAACAAGCATTTCACAATGTTAACTTTTAGCTAGACTTTTGTTACTTTAGCTATTTACTATAGCTTTTTACTATTTTTACCTGGCCCCTTTTAATTTTTGCTTTTAGCTAATGTTTTACTACTTTTAGCATTTACCTAGCCTTTTGGTACTTTGGACTTCTAGATACATTTTGCTACATTTATCTAGTCTTTTTCTACGTCCAGCTCTGAGCTAATCTTTTACTGCTTTTAGTTAGTAATTTGCTACTTTTAGCTTGCCTTTAGTCACATTTAGCTTGTAGTTGAAGTTTTGTTCCACTAATTTAGCTTTTAGTGAGATTTTTGTTACTTATAGATGATCATCAGCCATGACCTATTTTTAGCTTCTGGCTAGCCCTATGTTACTTTAGTTTTAAACTAGCCTTTTGCTACCCTTTAGCTACTTTTAGCTAACCCATTATTACTTTGTTATTTTTGCTACTTTCAGCTTTTAGCTAGGCATTTGCTACTTTTAGCTTGCCTTTTGTTATTTTAATCTTTTAGCTAGTGTCCTGCTACTTTTAGCTTTAACATTTCAGTTTCATCTTCTTCAGCTAAGTCGTTCAGTGCACTTATTCAAACTGCAGTTGCTTTTAGCCTTTTTGGAGCCCGAGGGTTTCCTTCGCCCACGCGGTGGAGGCCAGACCTGCTCGGACTCTTTGCGGGTGGAGTTGTGCTCGTCGGGCAGGGCCAGCTGAGGGTAGAGGCCTCGACAGACCAGCAGCTTGAGCAAGGCCTGCTGACGTGAAGACAAGTCCTGACTGATGCTGACCGCCTCCTGGAGCGCCGACACGTTGTGACGCAGCTTAAACTTCACTTCCTGTTCCAGAACAAACAGAAACACAGAAAGAGTCAGAGGTGTCCCGAGCTTCACAAAAACAACTTCACCTCCGGTCAAAAACTGATCCTGATACCACAAGGTCTCCTCCCACAGAAATATGAACTACAGAATCACAAGTTAAATAATAAACACATTATTGAACCAACAGCAGTCTTTATAAACCTTTAGACAACAGATCTGTGTGTACATCCAACGCTCTGAGTTCACCTGTATGTCCACATCCTGTCCCGGACCCTCCTTGTCTTTCCTGCCTCGTCTTCTGTCCTCTGTGTCCGATCCTGAGGAGAACTCTCCGTCCTGGCCCTCTTCCAGCCTCAGGACTTTACGTTTGCTCCCCTCCTGCTGCTCGTGATCTCGTTTCATCTGATGCAGCTTCCTCCTCTCCGTCAGCCTCTCCCTGCGCTGCTCGCGGCCACCACCAGAGGGCGCGTCGTCCTCCGACTCCAGCAGGCCGTGGCTCCTCAGCAAGCCCTACAAACCGACAAGGGACTTATTTATGAGGAATCCAAGCTAAAAGTAACATTTTAATGACTGCGCTGCATCATAAGGAGGTCCCCGCCTTGAACTGTCGGCGCAGGTTGACCATCTCATACAGGCGCTGCTCCTCCAGGCCTCTCCTCCTGCACCACTTCCTGGAGCCGCCACCCCGCTCCCCTTTCACCTGTCGAGTTCAAACTCATCAGTGCTCAGTTGCTTCCATCAGAATCTAAATCCAGTCCATGTGACATTTACTGACCTCTACCCAGGCGTTGAAGGTGTTGAGCAGAGTAAAGGGGTCTCCCTGGTTGCTGTGCAGGGGCTGGCGGGCGGTGGCACAGTCCGGGTTCTGCTGTGAGCTGCGCAGGAACGGCGACTGAACGCTCAGGGCGGCCGCCACAGTCAACATGGGCTCCACCAAGTTAAACAAAGATCCCAACACCAGCATCTTCCCTGCGAGGATTCAGACACTGAACTGAAACTCACGTCACGAAACACCAGGAAGGAGAACGTCCCTGCCGCGATTGCGTCCGGCTGTTTTCAGTAAAAGACACTGTGTTATTTCAGTTTAGTGTCTGTTGGATATACGACTGCGAGTCCCTAATTATCTTCCAACAAAAACTCTTCAATTACTTTAACTTTTGTTTAGTTTTCATCAAAAGCAAGTCTTTCTGATTCATGTGCTCAGAACGATTTACCATTTTACTTTTTATTTCACCCTAGGATCGTCCTTAAACGTGTTGAAAAGCGCTAATTTTCAAATGTGTTTCTGTCAGAATGCACTGAGTGGCCTGAAGTTGGATTAACGATGAAGATGACGGGCTAAAACAAACTAATCAGTCCACTTTTTGAAGTACGTTCATACAAAACTGGATTTGCAGGAAGTTCTTTACAAGAGCACAAGACAAGATATCAGAACGATGAACTCCCCAAGAAGTTTGAGCGCACTTATTGAACTCCATATGCAGCTTTATAAAACTTAGTCTTTTATTTATTTTATTTTTATTCTATTTATTTATTCTTTTTAAAAAGAGAACAACAAAAAATAAAAGAAAAAAGCAATACAAAAAAATACTGTACAGCTACAACAAAAAATACAATTTAAAATTAAAGGAGCAGAAAGAAGAAGGAATCTTATTATATCTGCCCCTACATAATATATAATAATCAATCATTATATTATTATAATAATCAATATTTATATTTTGAAACCATTTTAAACTGTTCCACCATTTTACATTTGTCTGTTGGGATAAGATTTAAATTGTGAATGTTTTTAAATGAGCAGTTGAAGTTTTGAATGTCCCTTTGGGATGTTTAAAGAAAAAACATACCTAAACACCCACCTATCTACTTATCTACATGCTTACCTGCCCACTTACCCATGTACCTATCTACCTACAAACTTAAACACCCACCCATCAATCCACCCATCAACCATTAGTGCTCATGGTGTGTGTTGTGAATAACTCTCAGCTACTACCACACCAAATTCCCGCTCAGTATCTGTAAAACTGACCAGGTTGTAGGCAGCCATCTTTTAGTTTGCTGAAGTCAATCAGCTGTGGCGGCCATCTTGATTCAAGCTGACTCCTAAAGTTAATCAGTTTTGGACGTTGAGTGATAACTGTCTGGGCGTTTCATTAAGATCCGTTCAGTGGTCCATGAGACATTTTGCTGATGGACAAACAAATACTTCTCATGGCGGCGGGTGAAAACAATCAGCAGAGATCTGATCAGATCTTACCTATGACCACGTCAACGGGCAGCTGAGCCAGCAGACTCCCGATGGATGTCAGTTCGTTACGGCCGTCTAGCGCCCCCTGCTCCCTCAGATACGTAACCGCGGTCTGGATACTCGCAGCCGGAGGTGGATCGATGAAGACAAACGACAGAGGATCTCCAAGACTCATGCTCTTCATCTGCAGAGACAAAACTTAATGGATGAACTGTGAATGTATTCATTTCAGTTATAGTTTCTTCTGAGTTCATCAGAGTCATCACTGCTGTGTCATGTTTTTATTCTATTAGTGTATTTTTAGTTGTTTTTCTTAGTTCATATCTTAGATGTTATTACTGTTTTTCTTTTACATTTTATTGTTGGATGTAAGTGGGACCCTGTGTACATAATCACATGTGGTACATGTGATGGAATGACAATAAAGATTCTCTGACTCTGCCAGGTGGGTCTGAAGCCACTGTCCGTCACTTTCTCCTACGAGCTGCAAAAGGCCATGTCGTGAGTGACTTGTGGCCCCATTAACTTAACATTGAAAATGGCTGTGCTTGCCATGCATGCTGTCGTGCACATACAAGTCTGAGTCTCTGCAGGCACCATATGCACATGCTTAAGACACCCTGTAAATCTTAAGCATCCACCTTCTTCCTGACAGAAGTTATAAGACTTTGAATTGAAGCCTGTTTTTCTACCTCCAACAGAAGAAACCATCAGCTTCATTTGTTTGGGAGTCTAAAACAAAATTTACATTATTTATTTTTGTAATTTTCAAAAATAAAATTATTTGGATCATAACTGCTTTAATGCATCCTAGTTGGGGAAAAAAATGGTTTGTTTTAGAACAGCAGAATCAATTGTCTTAAATCCAGACAGAAGGATTAAGACCTGGAACATTGGACACAAGAACGTCAGCACAGGTCAGACTCAACGCACTGTTATGAGCAGTGAAATAGCACTTTAACCTGACACTTATTCACTGCTGCCTCACATTTAAATGTTTCCTGGAAACATCAGAGCTCCAGCTGCAGCTCCAGATGAAGTGATGCTGTCCTTCATCTATTCTGAAGCACGCAGCAGCAGCCGTGTAGTAAAACGGCACCATTAAAGTCCTCCTGCGCTCCGTAAGAGATCATTTATCAAATCTGTTCAGTGCAGATATTTTTGTTGCATTCATCCTTTCAGGGTAGCTTGTACAGATGTGCTACATCTGTTAACTTGAATAAAACAAGTTCACTGAAGCATTCTTCATGCTATTGTTTTGCAAAGGAGCAGCAATTTTTAACTAGAAAACACATCATGACTGCTTCTGCCCCCAAATCAATTGAAGATGAAGATAAACAAATACATTAAGTTCTAAATTAATTCACTGCTTTTAATTTAATTTACCTATAGTGATTACCAGTAACTTTTGCTGAGATGTGATCAGTGTGGCCACAGATGAATTTCATACCAAACTAATTTGTTTCCAGCAAGGGATGCACAATGTTATCGGCATGGTATCGGCCAATATTAGCGATAAAGTTAAATATCAGCCATTCCATCAAAATAACACAGATATATAAAAGGCAGTGTGTGTGTGTGTGTGTGTGTGTGTGTGTG
>JARVLU010001196.1:35338129-35357749 GCA_031762415.1 Simpsonichthys santanae | reverse complement strand
CTTTCAATAGCTGCCCACTGCACCACCTGGTGGTGGATGGGTTAAATGCAGAGAGTAATTTCGTCCTTGTATGGCAATATACATTGATGACATTGTGTGACATTATTATTATTATTATTAATGGAAATTGAGTCAGAACTCGCGACTTAGTTTCATGACCCACAGTGGGGTCCCGGCCCAAACTTTGAGAACCACATGACACTTTTTAAGTCATAATCCCAGGTTATAATGTGAAACATTGCTACAACCAGTTTTTGTCTCAGTCATATTTTCTTATTTAAGCAGATAAGTTAATCGTGAAAAAACAAACAAGAAAACTAGACCCCCCCACTCACCCACCGTTAATTATATCATATTCATCAAATTACCCAAGAATCCACAGTGACATTGCAGAAACAGAAAGTTTATCTAGAACAAAAGAACATTTAGTGAAGACTCAGAATGACTGACTAATTTTCTCATGAATGACTCACAGTCATGATCATTTTAATTTTTATTGTTGAAGTAGTTATAAAGTCATTATAATGAACAATTCAGTCTCCAGAGTGATCTGTTGCCACTTTTTGTGTTCCTAGAAACCACTGGTACATTTAATCTCGGTGTATTCAGGAGCTCAAACAACTGAGATGATGAGAATTTATGGTGTGTAAAAATGTAAAAGGACTCCATTTTACTTTGCACTTCAGCTAAATAGATTCATGTCTTTATCTTCATGGGAAAGGCATGCTTTGCTTAAGAAAAAATGATGAACAGTGAGCTTTAGGAATGAAAAAAATGAAGCTTTTCTTGTTTAGGCAAACATCATCCCTATTAATACCTTAACAGCGATTTAATGTACAGTAATCTAAATTAGAAGCTGTAGTGCTAAACTCTCAGAATGAAAGATTGTTTTGGTATCGCCAGGAACTTCAATCTTTAATCATTTAAGCTGCAGTTTCTTTCAGTCCTATTAGGGGCCAAAATCATCCCTCCAAATAAAAGCCTTGCATTTCTTGAAGTAATGCAGCTACCACCTTTCATGCTGTGCTTTTAAATTTAGATCATTTTATGATGCGATGAGACAGAATTTTCACTCAAATCTTATAAATTACATTGTGCGCTAACGATTCGCAAGATCTCGCAAAACATGTTAACGTGTCTGTGTTAAGGATGACGCTCGGCTACTACCACCTCAAGCTTAGTTGAAAATCTTTAAATTTGGCTGAGGTACAGCCATTTTTGTGTTTGCTAAGGTTGATTAGCTGTGGTGGCCATCTTGAAAATGGTTGACACCTAAAGTTACTGAGCTGTTGATGTACAATGATTACTTTTACAAAGTTCCAGTAATATTTGTGCACTGGTTCGATAAATATTTTGCTAACTGAAAAACAGGCTTGATGCACACAGTTAATGCCAAAGATTTAGTAACAAGTCTGTCTGTGCTCAATCAATCAAATATGCAAGCACTACAAGAGCAGCTGATGAAACATTAATCATCTTTGATTAACCTATCCCTTTAACTGTTGAAACACTGAGTGACACTACTACAAGGATACATCTCCTCTTTCCTTTAAAAAAAGAATTTAATTTACTGTTTTATTCATAAGGAAAGAATCAAAGATGTCAAAAAAATGTGTCTGCAACAATGCTGAAATTTACCAAAGCCTTGCACTCCCACGGCTCAGTCTCCGGGGATTAGACGA
This sequence comes from Simpsonichthys santanae, assembly GCA_031762415.1. NCBI lineage: Eukaryota > Metazoa > Chordata > Actinopteri > Cyprinodontiformes > Rivulidae > Simpsonichthys > Simpsonichthys santanae. Next base: position 35,356,067 of record JARVLU010001196.1, on the reverse strand, counting down.
AACGGCAATTATCTTAGTTGCACTTTTGAGAAATAACATGCTGGGGAAGACGAGCAAAATATATATGAAAAAGAATTCTGACAGCTTTTCTATAGGGAATATCAAACCTGAAAAAAAAAAAAAATTACAACGATAGAGAGGCAAAAATTACCTTTTCTATAAAGTGCTCAAAGTCTTTGAAAGAAATACTGTATATATTCAGAAGTGTATGATTATCTAAAAATTTTTTTAAATAAATCCACAGCTCTGTTCGAGATCCTAAAGCGACTCTGAGGCGGGCATGGAGGTATTAAAAGGTCATATTTATTCAAGTTGTCTGGATAAAATAAATATTACATATTGAATTTCAGAAAACAGATTCTCAAAAAAACAAAAAAACTGTCAGAGGCTGCGTGCTGGAGTCATTATCCAGCCTTTTCATGTTGTAAGAGAGGCTGTCAGTCTTGTTCGCATAAAAGACGACTGATCGTGTGCAGCCCAGCAAGAGATGAAAAGACATGGAAGGATAATGTTGTAGTGTAATTCAGAAGCATCAAACCTGTACCGTGAAAGAAAATACGATGGGTGACAACAAAGTGATGGATGTTTCATGGTGGAGTCGTAGCCAAAACAGCAATTAATGAGCAAAGAGAGAGAGTTGATATTAAGAATAACTAGAGAAATTGCATTTCCTGCAAACATGCATTGTGAATGCTTATTGCAGAAGAACTTGCAGAAAAACATCTGAAATTAGCTAAAACATTCTTAAATGTAGCTGAAACGAAAGAACAAGCCTAAATTAACAGAAAAAAAACTGAAAGAACATATATTTCCTGAATTACATTTAAATGAGCAGAAATTAGCACAAAAAAAAGGAAATCAGCTAACAAAAAAGCTGAAATTATCAAGAAAACAGCTGAAAAGTAGCTGAAAAAGCAGAACAAAGCTTAACCTACCAGAAGGAAGTGGAAGGAGCTGAAACGAGCTAATAAAATGTGGAATTAGCTGAAAAAGCTAAAAGTTGTATAAAACAGCTAAATAGTAGCTGAAATAGCAGATAAAGCTGAAAGGGGCAAAACAAGCTGAAATGGTCAAGAATAAATTAATGCTGAAAGTAGCAGAAATTACCATGAAAACTTGAATTTATCTGGAAACAGCTGAAATTAGATAACATTTTTCTAAAAAAGTACCCGAAAAGGTAGAACAAGCTGAAATTAGCAGAAAAAGCTGAAATAACATGTTTGCTGAAAGAAACAAAACGTAGCTTAACCTACCAGAAGGAAGTGGAAAGAGGTGAAATGAGCTAATAAAATGTGGAATTAGCCAAAAATGCTAAAATTTGAACATAAATAGCTAAATAGTAGCTGAAATAACAGATAAAGCTGAAACAAATTAGCAGAAAAAAGCTGAAAGGAGTGTAAAAAGCTTAAATTAGCAAAAAAGACATTAATGCTGAAAGTAGCAGACGTTAATATGAAAACTTGAATTTGTCTGGAAACAGCTGAAAAGTTTAATTTGCAGAAAAAGGCAAAAAGAACATGTTTGCTGAAAGAAGCAGCAATGAGCATCAAAAAGTTTGTTTAAAAAAAAGAACTAAAATTAACACAAACTAGCTGAACATTAGCTAAAAAGGCAGAAAGAAGCTGAAATTATAAGAAGAAAGTGGAGAGCACATTTTGTTTGCTGAATTAGGCTGAAAAAAGTTTAAATTATTGCAAACTATATATATAGTATACAAAGTGGTAGCTGAAATAGTAGACAAAGATGAAACTTGCAGAAATGATCTGAAAGGTGCAGAATAAATGAAAATTAGCAGAAAGTAGTTAGAAGAAGCACAAAAATGTTGTAGTTAGCAGAAATGATCTGAAAGGATCATAAAACAACTGAAAGAACAGCTGAAATTTGTGGAAAATAGCTGGAAAAATGTTTGCACAAGGAAAGGAGCAGTAAAATGTAGTAAACAGATCTAAAGATTTGAAGGAGGGAAAATGAGCTCAATTCATTTTATGAGGAAAGAAGTGGCTAAAATATTTATTACTCACATGACCTAAAATACTATCCAGCTGCAAACATGTCCTGCTTATGTTGTAGAAATCCAGATAATATTTCAAATGCATCATAAACATTTTTGCATCCTTGCAGTAGTTTTTTGTACCTGGAAAATAATAATAAGTGCTATGTGATGTCATCATTGTATGTTTCCATACAATGATGAAATTGGCTCTCTGCATTTAACCCATTGCATCTGGGATGCCCTCAGGTGGAGCAGTGGGCAGCTATTGAAGGGGCCAGGGGAGCAATTGGGGATAAAGTGTCCTGCTCAAAAATATCACAAGATGTGCAATGAATGGGGATCGAACCTGAGAAATGATTGTTTTGTTTTTTTCCAGTAGAGAAGGTGGATAACAGGTTGTGGTAATTGAGTCACTTTATAAGAAATAAAACGATTAGAAAAAAAAGACAATAGAGCCACTTGACACATTGTTTTTGAACCTGGAGGCCCTGATCAATTAAAGGTGAAATGACCTTGAAAATAAAAAAATTAAGCTGAAAACAAAGACATTAGTTTGACAAAATGACAAGCCAGACGTCTCGTGTTGCTACATTGAGAGCCACGGGGCTTAGACGCCTCGGGGCTCCCGATGAAACACATTGTATTCAACCACTGCAGGTTTCGACTTTTCGATAAGAGCTTTTTAGAGCCAAACAAAAGCTTTGTTATTTTAGATAGTGGAATGAGTTAGTGTGCACGGCAGCTTCCGGCTCAGCTACAAGGACACAGAGACATTGTTCTTTCTTCCTTCATTCGTTTCTTCTTTGCCACATTCTCTTCTGTGCATTATGTCTGCAGAGGATGTATAACCGCTGGAACATTGCTCCTTTTGCATTTGCAGAGAGGGAGAAACAAAACCCGGCCGCAAATGAAAAAGTCCCGCGGGTAATTTAAGAGAATAACACAAAAAGAAAGTAGATGTTATTAAAACGATCCGTTAGGTTAGGCAAACAAGAACAAGACGATAACTGTTCACCACAGCTGGAAGAATTAAACTGTGGTCATCTGATAAGATTATTTTAACCCTTTATTCTAGGTGCATTGCCTAAAAGAAACTGTTGTTTCTGTCTTGATAAGAAAGTTTATAAGAATGTTTGCTCGAACATAGCAAGACTGACAGTATTAGGACAGAACTGTGCTGACAGAAAACGTTTACTGTAGATTGAGCTCTCAGGTGGTTGGGTTTCATCTGTAGCCAAGTTAGTATGTTTAGAATAAAATGTCCTTCTGTTACTAATGCTTTTTAGAAATAGTTTTCTTGTATAACAGCAGCAACCCTGGGCATTGAGCTGTGTGTGTGTCAATCCTCACCTTTTTATAATTCTGACATTCCTGCATACGGGGAGCATACACAAGCCGGTACTCTTGTATTTTAAGTGTCAAATCTATTATTTGGCTGTGGGAGTTGAGTAAACATGTTTCTTTTTTTTTTGGTGTTGTTTTTAAGGTGGTGGTGAAAACTCGAACGGAGTACCAGACAGAGAAGAAGCGACTGAGGGTTCCTAAGGTGGAGGAGTTCACCATCAGCTTTACTGACGGAGTGTCCGAGAGACTCAAGGTAAAATATTAATAATCGTTTGTCATGAAGTTCTATCAATATGTTATATTTCTTTTCCATCTCGGGGTTCTCAAAAGATAACCCTGCTGTTTTACCAAAAATACTTGTGAAGTCATGTGAGCATGAAAACCAGCTTTCTGTTTGAGTTTCTAATTAGCTACAAACAAAAGAGAGGGTGATTCATTTATTTTTGAACAAGCAAATGGCTCAGTGAATGCTGATTGGCTTTAAGTTGCATCATAACGGTGAAAGACTGCTTAAATATTGTTGCATCTGTATTTATAATTGACTCACTAAGCATAGGCAAGGTTTTACTGGAGCACTTAAACGCTCAGGGTTGGCTTTCAGAGAGGGACTGTTTTGGACCTTATAGATGTAAGGTGTTTGAATAAATTGTAATTGCTGCAACAATATTGCAACAAAATCAATGTTGTTTTTAATTATTGACATTGCATGTCAAATGCTACACTTTCCACCTCATTTTAGGAAAATATTGCATACTGTATTTTGTGTTTTTCCCATGGAAAATAAATTACAGCTTTTTTTTTTGACAAAAAAGTTATAAAACTATAAGAAATAGGAAACAATTTAGAAGCCTTTGTATTTAAAGTTAGGTCTGATGTAACATTTTTATTGGACTTTTATGAGAGCCCATTTTGGGCCCAAAGGTGTTCAGTGTAAAATCATTTTAGAGGTGCCTCAAGGGTTAAACATGCAAAAGGCCTAAAAAAAAATCCATCCATCCATTCATTATATTTTACCCGCTTCTCCCATTTTGGGTCACGGGGGTCGCTGGTGCCCATGTCCAGCAATCACAGTGCGAGGGGCGGGGTACACCCTGGACGGGTCGCAAGTCCATCACAGGGCCACATAGAGACAAACTATCATTCACGCTCTCACTCACACCTAGGGACAATTTAGAGTTACCAATCAGCCTAACATGCATGTTTTGGTCTGTGGGACGAAACTGGAGTACCCGGAGGAAACCCACGCACGCATGGAGAGACCATGCAGGTATCACATCATGTCACATCTTATTGTATTTATTATATTATATGTATTTAAAAATGAAAAGAGCATAACAACGAACATAGGTTTACCATGTGAATGTGTCTTATTAAGAAATGGGAGCGTTTTCATTCGTAGTCCTGGGCAGGTTGAAGGTAAAACATAAAAAAGAAGAAGATGAAGTACAATATGTAGGGAATATGCTAGTAAGATCGATAAAGTAAATGTAAGATAAAAATACAAAAAAAAAAAAAAATGTAAAGAACATTTTACACAAACACTGTTAACTGTGATAAAAGGTTTGATGTTAATGCAGATGTTTAAGATGAGTTTCAGAAGTATAATCAGTGGAAGACTGTCTAAAAGTTGGTATGAAACCAATAAGCAAAGAAGCAATGTTGTGCTGTAAAAGGAACATGCTGAAGACAAACCATGCTGGGATCACAGTACTGTATAGTGACTCTCTTGACAAACCTGTCGTATAATGCTGTATTGTATCATATTGCACCGTTTTGTTAGTGTGGCTGTTTCTTTCTGCAGGGGTCGCCACAGTGAAGAAATATTTGGCAATTGTTTTCCACCGTATGTTCTTCCTGACACAACCTGGGCTCAAACTAACAGCCCTTACAAGACCCCTGCACAGACCACCAAGCTACTGCAGTCCGAGTATTATTGAATGGCATTGTATCATTTTGTCATGCATTGTAAAGCATTTCTCTTGTATTGTATCAGTTTGCATTGTATCATACTGTAAATAAGATTGGGTGATCTGCTCAACGGTATATTGTCCTTCAGTGTGTTTATGAAGGTCTTAATGAATCCAGTTTGTGTTCAGGTGATTGCACTTACAGCAGGGGCCCTTGCGAAGCACCTTGATCCGTCGCTGCATGTTGCACTGGGCTTTCTCCAGCTCACACTCGTTGGAGTAGGTGGACGAATCTGAGCCGCACACAGGAGCCACGAGCGACGGACATTCCACTCTCTTGCAGATGCACTCTCCCTTGGCTGGGTCTGTTGGGTCGCGCTCACAGACGGCACCAAAGCCACACAGCATACCCCGGCAGCCTAAATGAGAGGGGAACAAAGGAGAATACATTAGAGAAAGTGAAGAATGATGAAAAATTGCATACCGCACTTTCCACCGTATAAGTCGCATTGTCCAATTTTGTCCAATAATTTGGAAAAATCCATAAATATGTTGCACCTCCATATAAGTCGCACCTATTATGCAGCCAGGCAGTGCACGGAAGGACTTTAACAAGATTAACACTTAAAAACTATTATTTGTTTGCTGAAAATTATAGTAAAAGTGTGTCTGAGCTGAATTTTTCCTTAATAAATGCTTCCTCGGAGCTGAGGGGCGTGTTTTTAAAATGTAGTAACCAGATGAACACCTAAAAAAAAAAATTTGTTTGCTGAAAACATGTGCTGAGCTGAATTCTTTATTTTATTTTTTCCTTACTTTTCCTATTTTTTTTTTTTTTTCATTTAAATGAACGCCCTTTAGCGCTCATAGCGGCCGAAAAGTGGTACTGCACCATTTTTTTTTCCAGTCAGAATGAATTGAAACTGTCGTTTCTAAGCCAAAAATTGGTCTAAAAACATTGGAAAAAATCCATAAATATGTCGCTTCGCTGTATAAGTCGCAGGACATGTAAATCGGTAAAAAAAAATCTGACTTATACGCCAGAAAATACAGTATCTTAAAAAAAAAAACAAAAAAAAAAACATCTTGACATCTGTGTGAGTGGAGCCCCCTAGTGGTCGACCACAGTATGAGTGTTTGTTTGGGTGCCTGTCACGGAAACGGGGGCTTGGAAGGGACGAACTACCTACGACCACTGGTCTTTTGCTTTATTGAGCGGAGCTGGGAGTAATCAACTAGTTTCACTCGGAAAGAAAGTCAAGCCCAAATAACTTCACATTCAAAACAAGCCCAAAAAACCGCGACTGACAAGATTTGCATACGACTTTAGAAAGAAAAAAAAAAAAAACAAGCCCAAAGTCGCTTATAATAAGCAGACCTGGCAACACTGCAGAAAAGAAAAGAGGAGCTGGGTTAATCACCTGACAGGCGTCCACTCCTCCGGAAAGAATTCCAGCACACGTCATCCGGGATGTGAGCTGCCCTTCCATTAAACTGTCACAGGTCGTGTGGTTTATGAGTCGGACCTGGGCCTTCTGCAGGATTTTAGAGACGGACCCTGAATTCAACATAAAAAAAATAAATAAATAAATAAAAAAAAGATTTTATTGAGAAACACGACAGGACCTGTCACAAATTTCAAAGCATAACTTGTAACCAAAAAATAAACATTTAATTACAAAATATATTTTTAATAAAACATGTCAAGCGTCTTGCACTCAAAGTATCATTTGATGCATCCGTGAGGAACTCGAGCTTTGACATTCCTAATAAAACGTGAAATAAGCAGAAATAAAACAACCTGAAACTAAAAACATTAATTAGCGACAACAAATCTTTTTGTAAATCCGACATTTTAAATCTTAGAATCTAAACCTTTCAAACCGTCAAAGACTGATCGGATCAAACTGTTTGAGCCGAGGACAAACCCCTGTGGTTGTGCTAATAAAGTTGCACAGTTTTGACTAAACAGCTTCAACTCCATTACGTCTCAAAATAAGACGATCTTAGTTTGGATGATGGTGATGAGCATTCCTTCAAACGACGCCAGGTCTTTAATCATTTTTTTTTTTCCAGTACTGACCTCCTTCTCGTGTGGCGCCCCATCCTGTGATCCAAACGGTATCCCCAACCTTGAAGTCGTGCTGGGGGGCCGGTAAGCAGATGGGCTTGATGTGGTCGGAGTAGGTGACGGGACTGTCCAGCTCCATCAGGCAGATGTCATAATCGTAGGTCACCAAGTTGTAATACGCGTGGGGGATGACCTGCTTCAGGAGCCTCTTCACGACGGGACCCCCGGTCTTCCCCTGGGTGTGAAGGCCCAGGTAGACCTCCCAGGTGCCGGCCTGAGACAATCTGAGGACAAACAAGAAAAGATTACAGTCGTCCGTCGCTACTTTGTGCTTCGACTTTTGCGGTTTTTCAGTGATTGTCAACTTTAATATTCCTCATGATTCAGACGGTACAGATAAAAAGTTAATGAAAAAAAAAATACTTTGGACAGGCGCCGCCATTTTGTAGTTTTCTTTCAATAAGCCTCTATTGTAAGATCAGTCAAAAGAACTACACTACCCAGAAGCCAACAGTGCTTTCAGCCGCTGCTTTCTGCCAAAATGGAGGGAAAGTTTTGATCTGATCCGGACCAGACTAGACAGTAGCTACTGTGCAGCATTTATACATATTTTATTAAAATGATGTAGGTTTAAGAGTTTGGAACATTGCAAGAGTGTGGGAAGGGTTTATAAAGCCTCAACACATATAAATATTAAAATAAATATGGCATTCCTACATAAATAATTGAGGAACCTACTGTACCAGTTAATCTCTGATCATGCATGACAGACAAACTATGACAGGAAAAAAAAAATAAAGAGCTGTAGACCCTAAATCCAGTTGTTTTTAGAATAACCAGACTCTTACTTCAGGCTTCCTTCGTCCTTCACGCAGTGGGCAGCAGTGACGAGCCACGTCGGGCTGATGAGGGACGCTCCGCACACGTGTCCTGTGTTCTTGATGTGGAGGCTGACCTGCCAAGGAAACTCCCCTTCCTCAGCATCCTGTCCGCCCACGATACGCGAAGACTTGAACATTCTCTGCCCGCAGTCTGCAAAGAGAGCAGCCGATGAGCGGCGGGCCTGTCGCAGCTCGTTGTGCAACAGGTGGGAGGCAAAAACCAGTTTGACCGAAAAGGCGCTCGACAGCAGAAATGTTTTGAAGTCGGCCGTGCTCTGAAAGTCGTACCGCAGTTTTCCTCGTCAGATCCGTCGTCGCAGTCGGGCTTATCGTCGCACTCCGGGTTCTTTTTGCTGATGCATTTGTTGTTTTTGCATTTGTACGTGAGGTCGGTGCAGGCCACTGAAGACGCTGAGACGAGAAGAAAACATTTTTTTTAAGTGATTGAAAACATGCATGACTTTCTCCACAGAGGGGCATAAAAACTCCAGATTATTAAAAAAATATATTTCTTTAACAGAAGGAATAGAGTCTTTTAGCTCTCCAGTACACGGACACAGAAATGCACTGGTGAGAAATCATGCCACCATTTTTCTAAGTGCTATGTAGCGTTCCCGATTACTGCCAGCACGGCAGCAAACTATGGATTTCAGAGGAGCAAAAACTAAACAAGAAAAGTGACATTTTATTGAACCTGAACTTCAAAGAACGTTGTATCGTGGTTTTCATGTTTACTTTTTGAAATAAGTTTTGTTAAACCAGAGATAGTTGGTTTAAACTGATAATTACAGTAAAAGCAGGTACTGTCAGGACATAAAAGCTTACTGAAACCATCCATATTAGAATCATACTTTCAAAATAAAAGATGCTGATAAACAAGAAGAAAGACTACATCATGGACGAAGCATCAGAAGATGTAGCTCCATTCTGGACGACGACACCGGCCTCGAGTACAAACGTCCAAAACTCCAAACATGCACAGACGCCACTCCTGCAGAAGTTTGGGGTGAGCAGAAGACTCTCAATCTGCTTTTGCAAAAAGTACCGCTCTGTGGAATAAAACCAGCCAGTAGAGCAAGAGGTTTGAGGCAAACTGCAGTTCCTCCGACCCGATCAAACCCGGTGGAACTCAGTGTTCCTCGCTGTGGAACGAGCGGTGCGCATTCACAAGGAACAGCGTATGCACAGCACTGAAAATCCAGATACTGTATAAGTAAATAATGCAAAAATGACTAATTAAAACTAGGTGCTGGTTTATAACAAGACTTTTATACTGTGTCTATGTTATGAAACAGTAGTTCCCAACACTGATCCTTGAGGAACACCATCCTGCATGTTTTAGTTGATTCCCTGTTTCAACACACCTGATTCAGTGATTTAATTACTTCCTCATGTTCTGCAGAAACTTGTAATCACCTATTTATTAACGTCAGGTGTGTCGGAGTAGAACAAAAACTAAAATATGAAGGATGGTATTCCTCAAGGACCACGGTTGGGAAACCTTGCACTTTGCACATTGTATGCATCAACAACCGAGTACAATCCAGTTGTCGTTTAAAGGCTGACTCCAGTTGAGATGGGACCTTTGGCTGAATATGTTGCTGTGATGAAGCTGTAGCCATGTCGACCCTCAACATTCTTCAGCAGGAATCATCTGTGCATTTGGGTTTCCTCCTGCCAACACTCCACCAGCTGCAGACGAGCTGAAAAAGCTGAAATCACCCATCAAAGTGTGCGTCCGTCTCCATGACGCCCTTCAGGATGGGACTCAGAAACTTTTTGCTAAGCTGATCGAGAACCCGAGCTCACTGCTGCAGCCGTGCTCCTAAATGCAAAACAAACAGGACAACGGGGGAGAACGTCTCCAAAGCTGCTAAATATAAAAACATCTTCATGTGTGGGTTCACGAGAGAGTGCATACGTGTACTGTATATTAAATAATGCAAACATGTGTGCAGATGTAATTCTTGGGGGATAAAAAAAGGTTTTGTAGGACTTGACTACATCAGGGATCACATGAATGCTGACGATGATGATGATAACTGCACAAGCGGCAACCACCCAGATGAAGAGGATTTCTTTGGATCCACTAAGTCCAGAAAATCCCAAACAGGAGAGTCAGAGAAGTACAGGTCTGTTCCGCTCTTTTCCTCAAATCAAGTGGTTTGTACTCAAAGTCAACACAAGTCTTTCAGGTTCTGCAGCTTGTGAGACTCTTGAGTCACGCGGGACGACTCTTCGCTGCTGAAAGATCACAGCTTCCAACAAAACACACTCAGAGTCTGAACGTGTTTCTGTGGAAGCAGCAGTGGAGATGTTCTCCTCCATCAGGTTCCTCAGGGTGCATCTAACCAACACCCTCACCTGCAGCACCAACTCTATGGCTGTCATCAAGCACCTGTACATCCTAAGGAAGCTGCAGAGGGCAGGTGTGAACGCTCCTCAGGTCCCTCTACGCCTGTGTGGTGGAGAGCGCCCTGACCTCCACCTTCACGGTGTGGTACAGAAGCAGAGGAGGTGCTGCACTGGTCTGCTCTGAGGACCATCGGGTGCAGCTTACCCCCCGACTCGCTTCACTGAGCAGCGTTTTGAACCAGTTTTCTTATCGTTCCACTCGCGCTCGGTTCACGTGGTCAGTCGTGCTGCTGCCTTGAACTCAGTCCTCGATGTGTAGGAAGGTGCTTCACTTCACAGCTGCTCAACAGTTAGTGCCGTTTATAAAGTTTAAAAACTGTAAAAAAATAGTTTGAGGTTTATTGTAAAAAGAAAAGTGGTTTATTGCTGAATTCTTCTGGCTAATATTGACTTAACGTGCTTCAGTCTCATAAAAAGTGAAATTCTAAGGACGTGTGCACGACATACTTTATCAACAGGACGGTCCCCAGAAGTTACTACTGTACTTGAGTAGGTTATGATCACAGTACTTTTTTACTTTTACTCAAGTAATGCTTTGGATGCCTACTGTCTAATTTTATCTGAGTGATATTTGGTTAAAGTAACAAAACTTTTATTTGAGTAAAATGTTTGATTACTCACCTACGGCTGACGGACAGTCGAGCTCATCCGACCCGTCTCCACAGTCGTTTCTGCCGTCGCATTTTCTCTTTTCAGACACACATCTACTGTTTGTGCAAGTAAACTCTCCAGATTTACAGCCACCTTAAAGAAAAACAAACAAACAAACAAACAAACAAGTAAACTCTCCAGATTTACAGCCACCTTAAAGAAAAACAAACAAACAAACAAACAAACAAGTAAACTTTCCAGATTTACAGCCACCTTAAAGAAAACAAGCAAACTTATAGTATCTTCTGCTAAAAGGCAACGTAACGCTGAGTGGCTAAATTAAAACTCGTTCAAGAAGCTAAAACTGAGCTGTTGATGTTAAAGCAAGCAAAATGAAAGCTAAAACAATTCAGATACATGCTAAAACAAGAAGAACAGTAGCTAAAAGCTAAAATAAGCAATGCAAAATTTAAAAGATTGAACCAGAAGGCAGCTAAATTGAGCTAAACTGTAACTAAAGGCTAAACAGCTAAAACTAAAACCAGCAAGACTGTAGAAATACAGTAGCTAAAAGCAACATCAGCTAAACAGCATCAAAAGGGCTAAAACAGGTTATCAGTAGAAAATAAACTAAAATAAGCAGAATAGCAGCTAAAAGCTAAAATAAGCAGAACTGTAGCTAAGGACAACACTAACAAAAACTTAGCTTAGGCAAAATGAACAAAAACAGTTGCTAAAAGCAAAAATCAGTAAATCAGCAGTTGAAAGCTTAAACAAGCAGAATGGCATAAAAACACTAACATTTTGAAAAACAATAGCAAAAAGCTATAATAAGCTAAACAGTAGCAAAGGCTAACACTTAGGAAAACTTAACTAATGGCTAAAATCAGCTAAAAAGTTACTAAAAGCTAATACATATCTGCAAAAGAATAGCTACAGCTAACATTAACAAAATGTAGCTAATAGTTGAAACCAGCAAAAAGGCTGCCAAAGTAAAAGAATGTATAAATACATAGCTAAAAACCACCAAAAACTGTTGCTCAAAGCCAAAATCAGCAAAACAGTAGCTGAAGCTCATGATAAACAAAATGTAGCTAATAGTTAAACCAGCAAAACAGCTGCCAACCAAAAGCTAAAAATGTAAATACATAGCTAAAAACTACACCTAAAACTGTTGCTTAAAGCTAAAATCAGCAACAGTAGCTAAAGCTCACGATAAACAAAATGTAGCTAATAGGTAAACCAGCAAAACAGCAGCCAAAAGTAAAAGAATGTATAAATACATAGCTATAAACTACACCTAAAATTGTTGCTGAAAGCTAAAATCAGCAAAACAGTAGCTGAAGCTCATGATAAACAAAATGTAGCTAATAGTTAAACCAGCAAAATAGTTGCCAAAATAAAAAAAAAAGTATAAATATCTGTCTAAAAACTACACCTAAAACTGTTTTTAAAAGTTAAAATTAGCAAAACAGTAGTTAAAAGCTAAATAAAAAACAAAAATAAAAAGTACTGATTTCAAGGTTCGTTGTTTTATAAGAGTTGAAAAAAATCTCCATGTATTTCAATACGGGATTCTTTTGTCAATACGTACTTTGAAAGGATAGAATTTACATAAATACTTTGTATACGTGGATATTTAAAACAGGTAAAGTAGGCGGAGACAGCAAGAAGCAGACGGAACGGACAGGAAGTGAACGCTGCCTCGGGCCAGCAGGTCTCACCACAGTTCAGCTCATCGGTTCCGTCCCCACAGTCATCGATGCCGTCACATTTCCAGAACACCGGCTTGCACATTCCGTTGTTGCAGCTGATACTTTTTGAGTTGCACTCTGAAGAAGAACACAGAAAAACTCGTTTCCACACCTGCAGGACATTTTGTCACCAGCGCCGATGATGAGTGAACGGTACGTACTGCAGTTCAGCTCGTCGCTCATGTCTCCACAGTCGTTCCAGCCGTCGCACGTGAGGCTGGACTTGATGCATTGCTTGTTTTTGCACTCAAACTCATCTGGACAAGCTGCGGAGGAAACAGATCCCGTGAAAACCCTTCCCCGAAGGCAGAGACGAGCTGAACGGCGCTCGGACACCTACGGTCGGTGCTGTCGACGGCCTCGAACTTTGCAGCAAAACCTCGGTCGACGTAGGAGAGATCGGAACGAAACGTCACCGTCATTTTGCTGGTTTTGCTGGTTCTGGTCAGCATCCCATCATCGTACTCTCCACACAGTCTGAAAATAAAGACGCAGGAGCTCTGACACACCTGCTTCCTAAAACCTGACGCTGTGGTAGTAGCTGAGAGCCACTCACAACTCGTACTTTTATAACCGCAAACCTCAACTCACTTCTCATTGTTGATCATGACGTAGTCTTTGGGACAACTCTTGTCGTTTTCCAGTCCGGGCTCGGTCAGAAGGAACTTTTTGAAGGTCACCTTCACCACTTTTCCATTAGGGACCTTAAAAAAAATAAAGGAAGTGAAGGAGCCCGACAGCCTGAAAACATGACAGGTGTGAACCTAACAAACAGCCGGGGGTCTCACCTGGATCTCCCAGACACAACTGGTGTCAGGAGGATAGAAGTTTGGGAAGTTTGGACTGGAGAAGCTGCCTTCTGACCCGGACAGCTGCTCGTTGCACCCCCCTGTAAACGAAACGACACAAATATGAAACAACATTTTCTGTTACAACGCAGCGTGGACGCTAAGTGGCAAACGACTGAGCTGAAACGGACGTGGCACAAGAAGCAGAACATCAGCTCCAAGATACGGTAGGAAAACACGAGCTAAAAGCTAAAAGAAGCAAACGGATCATTAAAAATAATTAAAAAGTAGCAAAATACTAACTGGAAGAAGCAAAAATGAACTGAAAGCTAAAAATATGAAAATGCTGAGTAAAAGTGCCAGAATGGAAGCTGAACCTTGCAAACCAGTAGCTAAAATTACCAGAAGGCTAGCTGAAAGCAGGAAAAGGCTCGTTAAAAGCTAAATGTATCAACACAAACTAAATCTACACATAATAAAAGTGGAAAAATATTAGCTAAATATTTTTGAAAAGTTTAACAGCCAAAGTGTCAAAGAAGCCTTAACTTCTGAATAAAACCATGAGTTGAAAATAAAACATTTGGCAAAAAAAAAAAAAAATAATAAAAAAATAAAAAGATCATCGTGACTCCTGAATTTATTAGATTGTAATTAAATGAGCAAAATAAAAAAACTGAAACAACGTCCTCGAGGAGGGGTGATGTCATCATTCTTGCCAAATGTTGTACGTCACTAAAAAGCACAAAGTGTGCAGCATCAACAGCCACTAAGACCCAAGTCCATACTGGTTTTAAGAGTTTGAGAAGTCCTTACTGGTTTTAAGAGTTTGAGAGACTTTGGCCCGGAAGCCCGGGAAGTTCCTTTCTTCGTTTGTGGCCATCATCACCAGCATGACGTTTCCAGAGGACCGAAAGGTCAGAGGCTCACCAGGTGAGTAGTGTCCACACAACCTGCGCAAATCAAGAGACACATTTTAACAACTAATTCATCAGGATTACAACAGATTACAATCAGACAATTAATTCATTGGGATTACAACAGATTAAAATCAGACAACTAATTCATCGGGATTACAACAGATTAAAATCAGACAACTAATTCATCGGGATTACAACAGATTACAATCAGACAACTAATTCATCGGGATTACAACAGATTACAATCAGACAATTAATTCATCAGGATTACAACAGATTACAAGCAGCCATCAGTGTGAATTAGTTCATTCAAGTCCCCGGTCCTTCTCTCCACCGGCTTCTGTCAACTTCCGGATTGAGTTCAAAGTTTGAAGAGGTCTGGCCTCGATCATACTCCTCAACATCTACACTCCATTAGAAGCGCTGTGGTCTACAGACCAGATGTTCCAGGATCCAAACTGAAATACAGAGCAGTGTTTCCCCTACCATGATACGAGCAGGGCGCCCCGCCCTGTCAACAGAACCGAGCGCCCTGCCTAACGAACTTATTGTTCTTGAGTCAGGTCAGCAGCTTGAGCAGGGAGGTCCAGACCTCTCTGTCCACAGCCACCTCTTCCAGCTCTTCTGGGAGGACTCCCAGAACAACCAAGAGCATGTCCTGGGTCTTCTCAGGGGTCTTCTCCCAGTCAGACATGCCAGAAGCACCTCCTTAGGGTCAGGGAGCATCATTACCAGATGTCTGAACCATCTCAACTGTCTCCTCTCGACGTGGAGGAGCAGCTGTTTCTACTCTGAGCCTCTCCTGATAACTGAACTTCTCACCATATCTCTGAGGGAGAGTCCAGCTACCCTGAAGAGGAATTTCCTGTATCCACAATCTCATCCTTTCAGTCACTACCCAGAGCTCGTGACCACAGGTGAGGGGAGGAACGTAGACCGACCGGTAAACAGAGAGCTTTGCTTCACAGCTCAGCTCTTCACCACAACGGACCGGCACAGAGTCCACAATACTACAGACATTGCACCAATCCGTCTGTCAGTCTCACGCGCCATTCTTCCTTCACTCGTGAACAAATCCCTGAGATGCTTGAACTCCTCCACTTGAGGCAGAACCTCACCCTCGACCTGAAGAGAACAATCCACCCTTTTCCCGACTAATGGCCTCAGATCTGGAGGTGCTGATTCCCATCGCAGCTGCTTCACGCTCGACTGCGAACCGCTCCAGTGAGAGCTGAAGATCACAGCACGATGACGCCAACACATCATCTGCAAAGAGCAGAGACGGAAACCTGGGACCACAGAACCGGACTCCCTCCAGGCCCTGGCTGCGCTGAGATTTAATCCACAAACATGCAGCGTGTCGTTCTTATCAGAGCTTTAAAACAACAACAAAAACATACTCTCCTATTACGCGGCCCTCCATAGCCACCAGGGAGTCATAGATCTTCACAAAGTCGTTCTTGCAGTTGTCCTCCAGAATCATGGAATCAAACTTCAGCTGGATGACTTGTCCTGCGTCGCCTCGCAGCTGCCACTGGATGACGGTGTTGGAGGGATACGGTGTGTTGGGGAAACCAGGGGACTCGATCTGATCCACCTTGTTGGGACTCAAGTGTTTCGAATACCTCAAGTCCCCTGAGAGACACAACAACATTTAGTACGACTCATTTTATTTGGCACGTCACCGTCACACAAACTCAACAGCTATGTCTGATAAGAAACACAAAGGCTTTCTACACAAACACACACATCCACCTGACGGACGAATCAACTAAAAGGCTGCTTAGTTTTTAATTTAAAAAAAAGTTAATGTTTAGAAAGATTTTCTTTAAAAATGCAGTGTAAACACTGAATAATATCAAATTGGCAGGAAAAACTGATTTTAACATAAGAGAAGCAAAAAACAAGCTAAAATAAACAAAATGCTAGACAGCCAAAAATAGCAATATGCTAGCTAAAAGCAGAAAGATACTACCAGTAACAGACTAGCCAAAAGATAAAAGGCTAGCTGAATACTAAAAACAGTAAAATGCTAGTTGAAAATGTCAAAATGTTAACAAGAAGTAGCAAAAGGCTAGCAGAAAGCTGAAATAGCAGAAGACTAGCTTAAAAAAACAAAAGTCTCCATTAGAAAAAAGCTTGCGAGAAGCTAAAAGTAGCTGTTAAAAGCAGGGAACTGGATAAAAGCTAAAATTAATAAAATAAAATAAAAATCTGGCTGAATACTAAAAGTAGTAACATTCAGTAACGAGCCTAAAAGCTAAACATAGCTTGGTAGTTAAAATCTAAAAGTAGCAAAAGGCTAGATGAAAGCTAAACATAGACAATGGCTAAAAGCTAGATGTAGCATAAGAAGAAAATGTGAAGCAGATTTAAAAGAGGAAGAATAAGAAAACTGAACTTACTCCTGTAAGATGTTGTCAACATGCGGGAATCAACAACTGAAAAAATAAAAAGACAGATTTAGGATAAAATACCGACATGAAAGCGTGAATCACCTTTACAGGAAGTGCCAACCAGACACACTAGATGGTTGTCTACTCCACCTGAGGTCACTATCTCTTCGACTTTCATGGTGCTAGTTCCAAGCAACCGCACTTTGCTTGCTGACTTTTCCAACTCCTCCATAGCTTTGTCAGTAGGCGCCTCTTGACCCGCAGGAACCCGAAACTCTGACAGGTAGTAGGCGATAACGCTGCCCTCACTGGGAACCACCAGGAACAAAACATCGTGTTTAGAGGTACAAATAAAAACGTGCTACCAACACCTGTCCTCTTTCTGGGCTCCTCATACCTGAAAGCCTGAACCACGGAACCGAAATAGTATTTCTTTAGCTGCGGAACTTTGGAGTAGATGGTTTTCAGCTGAAAAGATTCGGAGCAAAATCAGGACAGAACTTGACAGATGGGCGTTTGACTTAAATTAATAAAAATCCCAAACAGGAAACTCTGGGTCTTACCTGTGTGACCACCTGCTGCGCCAGCGCCTTGAACTCAGAGGAGTTGGAGTCCTCATAAGCGTTGTCGAATGTCTGGTCAGTGATCTTCATGGAGCCGGTGTACATCCGCTTCACAATCTCGTTTTTACGAACTGTGAGAACGAAGAAACGAGACTGAATATACCAAAAGTTCATGACCAGTAATCCAGGTACAAATCCAACAATGTTCAGTCAGGTCATCTGGACGGTTTCTTTTTTTTTTTTTTTTTGCTGAGGTGTTTCGTCCTTCATCCAAAGAACTTCTTCAGTCCGAGGAGCCACAAACAAACTGGAGTCCCA
>JARVLU010001196.1:35230947-35243866 GCA_031762415.1 Simpsonichthys santanae | reverse complement strand
CCAGGTACTCCAGTTTCCTCCCACAGACCAAAAACATGCATGTTAGACTGATTGGTGACTCTAAATTGTCCCTAGGTATGTGAGAGAGTGAATGATTGTCTTGTTTGTCTCTATGTGTCCCTGTGATGGACTGGAGACCTGTCCAGGGTGTACCCCGCTCCTCGCACTGTGACTGCTGGATATGGGGACCAGTGACCCCCGCGACCCAGAAAGGAAGAAGCTGGTAAAGATGATGGATGGATGACTATTTACAAGCTTGTACAGCAGCTCCACAGAGAACATCCCCTTTCAGGACTGCACGGGACAGGGGGACATTTGTCTCGGGTGGTGGCGCCTACACAGAGGATTGGGAGCTCTCAGACTTGTACTCTGATCATGTGCAGAGGAGATCATAGTCCGTCTGGTCCCTCTGCTGTCAGGGAAGAGGTTGAATAACAAGTTGAGCAACAGCTCTGACTTCACACACACCAAACGATATTTTTCTTAAATCCTTGAAAGGAGACAGGATTCTGTCTTGAATCTAATTTTTTTCATGTTTGAACCTAAATCCTGTTTTTTCTTTCAGACCGTGTTTGCCGACCAGCCGCAGGTGGCCTACATTCAGCAGGACGTCACGACTCAGCAGGTGGCTTTACCTGACGTTTCAGTTCAGTGTATTTATACAGCGTCAACAGAACAAGGCAGAAGTCGTCTCAGGGCACCGAACAGAAACATTCACATATAAAAATAATTTGCTCTGATTGGCAGGTCACAGTTCTGCTGCCTGGCGGGCAGAACATGAACGCCGCCAACCTGCATGTTCTCAGTAACGTGGCAGATGCTCCTCAGAACATCCTGGAACCCGTTCCTCAGGTGAGGACGCACTCGTCTGTCAAGATGGGAAAACTACTCAAAAGTTATGAAGGCTGAAGAATCAAGTGTGACTTGTTGTGGCAAAATAAGTCACAACGAGGACTTTTTCAATGTTAAATATACAGTATATATATACCAGTATATATATAATTCTTCATCTCAAAAACTTCAAAATGATCCTTTTTTTTTCATTCAACCTTTATTGAAACAGATAAATCACATTGAGCCTCGAAGACTCATTTACAAGTGAGACCTGTTTAGACAGATTTGGAGGCTAAATAAATTCCTAACAGACTCTCACTCCATGGTCGAGGAGAGAGAACCTGAAATTGAAAAAAACAAAACCACCCTACACATAGTGACGCAGGAGAGGGGAGACGACAAGAGCGGTGAGCATGTCCAAGGACACTCCAGAGACACTGTAGGAGTTTGGATAAGAATGGTATAATCAGTCAGTTCCCTCTGGTGAGATCCGTAAACATTGTCGAGGGTGCCGAGGTCGCACTGGGACAGCGCCAGAGAGAATCCAAGAGTCCTGAAGTGATGACACAATGTTTTTTCAGCCGGGTCCCTCTGATAGGTCCGCAGACTTCTTCGGTGGGAGGGGAGAGGGGCAGAGTGTTGAATTTACAGGACCTCCTGGCGACATGAGATAAGGTGAGGCCAACCGGGGAGCCTAATTCAGATAAACATTTGTTTTGGGGACAGGCAGAACTTTACTGATTTATGTCTGCCTTGAGTCTTTGCTGGTCCTCACGAATCCCAGACGTCCAAATTAAGTGGACACACCGCTGGTCCGTGCCTGAAAGTATTCCCCGAGGTCGGAACCAGCCGATCCCAGAAAGTAGGAAACCTGTTATCACATATCATACATGCGTTTTCAACATCCTCGATGGACAGCAGAGATAGTTTGTCTGTAGATTGTTGAAATGAGTGATTTTTCATCTACAAGCTAGTTTTGAAAACTATTTTTATTGGTCTGGAGTGACATCATCAGGAATTCCAGCCGTATGTTCAAACGGGATTCAAACTTCACACTTTCCCACGCTACAGCAGGCGGCAGAAAATGGGGTCGGTTTCAAAATAAAAGGTTTAATTCTATAAAACTTCAATTTAAAGGTACATTAGGACGATTGTATGCTGTTGCAGTTCCTTGGGTCATTAGATGGTGCCTTTAAGGACTCGTTTTCACGTAAATCTCAGTTATGGAAACAAAAAAAAAATCAATGTTTTCATGTTTTTTTGCACTGCAGCCTGCGCTCGTTACAACTTATTTTGAAGCGTGGGTCACATTTGTATTTTTAAATTTAAAATTAACAAGCATAACTTATAACCTGGTGCCCACCACCAAGAGTTTACATTGAGTGCCTTCCCGCATTTCAGAACAGCCTTACAATATTTACTGTGAAATGACTGTCTTAATCGCACCATTTGAGGAAACTCTTTTAACCGTTTGAATTCATGCTGAGTCCCTTTAGGATGAAGATGCTCCATCATCTTCATTGTTCTGATGAGATGTGCAGGTTTTTTAAGGTTATCTGACTGTAGAAACTGTTTCACACGTAGGAGCAGCTGTCTGCGTCCAACTCTCTCGCAGACATGGCCGACATCACAGACCCCCCCACCAGTCCGCTCGGAGCCACGGACTCCACCGACGATTCTGACGAGGTTGAGGACGAAGACTCGGAGCTGGACGACTGGGATCTGAGGCAGCCTCAGGCGTTCGACCCCCACTGCCTCTGTGGGTGAAGCGTCCTGTCGGCGCAGCTCCTTATTTATTTGTTTGAGTCTTAATTTAATGACGAGGTCAGACTTTACCTTATTTTCTGCTCATTGTGGCGTCTCAGGGTGCGAGGAGTGCAACTGTGCCAACCCCTCGGACTGTCCCCTTCACGGCCCCCTGCAACCCATCCCCAACCGGCCGGTTCTGTCCAAGGCCCGGGCCAGTCTGCCTCAGATCCTCTACATCGACCGCTTCCTGGGCGGGGTGTTCTGTAAGAGACGCATCCCCAAGCGGACGCAGTTCGGTCCCATAGAGGCGCCGCTGGTTCCTCAGAGCGCCCTGCAGGACTGCTTCTTCCACCTGAAGGTGAGTCGGCTGAAGTGACGGACCCACCTGGTCCCGTTGGAGGATCTCAGGCGCTGAGTCAGCGTTTATCCTGCCTTTTGCTCCTGTTGAGTTCCAACTTCAATTTAAGCTACTTGTACCTCTTTCCAGCCTTTTGCTACATTTAGCTACAACTGTTGTTTTATCAGTTACAGCTTTGAGCTTAGTTTATCTTTTAGCTAGCAGCTCTGTTTAGCATTACCCACTCAGTTTCAGCGTCTCCAGCATTTATTAAAGTCAGCTGCCTTTTAGCTGGAAATACAGTTTGTGCAGTCGATGATCGTTTCTCACCCTTTGACCTTTCAGCTGTGCACGCTGGACTCAGAGAAGGACGAGCATAAGTCGAGCGACACGTGGTTGGACCTTTCTGACGAGGACAGCTGCAACTGGATGATGTTCGTCAGACCCGCTCAGAACCACCTGGAGCAGAACCTCGTGGCGTACCAGTACGGCTCTGAGATATTTTACACCTGCATCAAACACATCCAGCCCAAACAGGAGCTCAAGGTCAGCCAGAGTTGGGTTCTGCAGTCTGAACCCTCCTGCTGCCCTCGGGTCAAAACCACCAACGAGGCCATTCCAAGGGCAGCAGGAGGGTTTAACGTCTGCATTTAATTTTTTTTATTTGTGTGGCGTAACTTTATTTGTTACAGCAACAAACAGCTGCTGTTAAATTCTTTAACAAGTCAGGACAAAATAGATCCATTTTCTATTTTTCAAATGTACAACAAAAAAATAAACTAAAAAAGGCTGCTCCCTCCAAAAATACGAAACACTCCACTTTTATCTCAATAGTTTTATTTTTAACAGCTTTGGCTGTTTTCCTTGAAGGAAACTGGAAGTTCAAGTACAAAATGATGGGATTAGAGTTCCAGCTCTGTCACAAATTAAAAATCAAAGCTCTGGTCATTCACGTTTGTAAAAACCTGAATACAGTAGTCCCTCGTTTATTTCGGTGGTTATGTTCCAGACCTCCCCCCCGCAATAAGTGAAAATCCGCGAAGCAGCAACATTCTGTTTATTTTAGTATTTATATCTATTTTAAGGCTTTATAAACTCTTCCCACACTCTTGCAATGTTCTAAACTCAAACTTGCATCGTTTCAACAACATACAAATATGTAGCTATAAATTTTACTCACCAGCTGAAGAGCAGCAGCGGCTCTTGGTTCTGATCCAGTTCTGTAGCCGGCACAGGACCGGTGGTCCGATAGATTTTTTTAAAAAGCTCAGGTGTGCTCCAGAGAGTAGTCAGAACTTCAGTGACGCCTCCCTCGCTCGGAAGTCCTTGTGAGCCGGATTCCAGTTCTTGGATTCGCTGATGGGTCTGGAGGTCCGGTTTGTTACCCCTTTGTTTTGTTTACATTACATGCCAGTCCACTAGGGGGCACCATCGTGCCAGTGGCGCATGTAATGGAGGTTTATACTCTTCTTTATGTGGTATTTGTTTAGGCGTTGAGCATGGTGGAATAAAATTTTTTCCGTTCCAAAAGAGAAGTTATCATTAGTGACTTAACACGGTTCTGCTCCGGTTCTGTTCCCGGTGGGTTCCGTGCAGCTCTTTGAATCCGCTGGGAGTCGAAGTCGCTGGAATAAGCATCAAACTTTTTTTTCCGATCAGAACAAAACTTTCCCTCTTCGTATTTCAACCGAAAACAGCGGGGCTTCTGGGAAATTTAGTCCTTATGAGTGGGATACAGCGTTGGCTTATTGAGAGAAAACTACAAAATGGTGGCGCCAGTCCAACATATTGTATTTTTCATTAACTTTTTACTGTACAGTACTGTATCTACTAGTACTGTCCCAGTCACGTGAGTAATATTAAAGTTGTCAATCGTGTGTCGTGTACAGTAATTTTAAAATTTTATTTGTTTTCCTCGTGCTCCATCTTACTTTGAAAAACCGCGATGGAGCGAGCGACTGCTGTATTGAACGTGTTGTAGGTTGTCTACTGTCTTCCAACTAAATTTCAGCTCATTGTATTTAATACTGACAAATAAGCTGATGCTTGTCATGTCACACTTGTTCTTGAATTGTATTTATTATTGTGGTACCTGATAATTTGTTAGATTTAAATGTTATACATTTAAATGTCATCATTATCGATAGTCAATTTAATAAAACTGAGACACACAGGTGTCGTGTTGGAATCTGACCCCCGCCTGTTCAAACCCTTCCATCAGGATGCATTTCTCCTGTTAGGACAACAAAGATATTTTATTTTAGCATCTTAATTTAATTTTATAATTGAGGTTAAGCGCAAACCGGAACGAAGCTGGAGGGAGAGGTGACTTAACCGAAGGGTACAAAACTTCGGTTTGGCACAGAGCTAATAAACAAGAACCCAGATTAGACGTTTGTTATTTATATTTATTTACTGGCAAATGTAGCAGACAGACTATGGTGGTTTTGTTTTCATAAACAAACTGCAGTTTTATCATCGATTAGCTTGAGGTTATCTCATACTTCAGAGCCTTTGAAAACTTTCACAACCATCTGGACGTGGCCGCAGCTGCGTTATCCACGGAGGGCGTTTTTGAAACAGCAGCCCGGCGTCTGCGGCGCCCCCTAGTGGTGTGGAGGAAAAACTGCAGTTCAGTTGGAAGAATAAAATTTGGTGTTGACGATAATGCTGTCTATCTGCGGTAGCTCTAAAACTAAAATAAGCGGTTTTTAAACGTTGTTTTTTTAGGTGTGGTACGCAGCGTCATACGCAGAGTTCGTCAACCAGAAGATCCACAACGTCACAGAAGAAGAGCGGAAAGGTGAGCGTTCTGTTTCCTTTAACACGGTGTCTGTCTGTTCTGGTTCTCCCCCGTTGCCGACATGCGTCTCCTCCGTTCAGTTCTCCAGGAGCAGGAGTGGAACTGGCCCTGCTACGAGTGTAACCGCCGCTTCGTGAGCTCGGAGCAGCTGCAGCTGCATCTCAACATGCACGACGACAAGCCGAGCGCCGTTAACAGGTGAGAACGTTTGCCCACGTCTCTGGTTCTTCCTGTTCGTCGCGGTCGTGTGACCTGATCGCTGTGACGCTGTTCTCAGGTCCAGAGGGCGAGGCAGAGGCAGAGGCAGGAAGAGGTTCGGGACAGGAAGAAGACCGGGACGCCCACCTAAATTCATCCGCCTGGGTCCGCCTGTAGACGCCAACGGAGACAAGACGACCGTAATACAAAGCTTTGACGTCTGCTAAGTGTTTCTAGGGATGCACCGATGCTGCATTGGTTTCATAGTATCAGAACGATGCCTGACATCTGCATCAGTGCATCGCTTTTTATACGGATACACAAAAATGAGATTTATTAAGATATAGTCCTCATTTGTCCGTACGCACGTGAGGTCAATCATCCAGGTCAAAGTTCTACGTCTTTGCTCGTCTGGGTCATAACTTCCGATCCGTTCAAGATAGTTTAACGAAACTTCATACACATATGCATCTTGACTGCGTGGAGTGTCAAACTTTCCATCACTCCAGCTTTAAGGTCAAAATCACAAATCAAGGTCAAAATTAACACAAGCGGTACGCAGATGTCCCCCGACAAATGGGGGATTTAAATAATGAAGGTTTGTAGTTTTTGAGTAACGGATCCTGGCAAGTGGTGGGAGCAGTTTTGCAATGGCAGTGCCAGAGGGTGGCCAAAGGTGGCCTTGGCCCTCAAAGATTAATCTTCAGCCAACCAGTCTTTTGAGATAACTATACTTTTAAGCAATATAAAAACTAGAAAGCATAGCAGTTTAGATAAACACATGGCAGTGGCCATCTTGGATTTTGACTTGGCTACAAAATTTTTGATAGGGACCTTTCTTACGCCTAGATGTAGCTACACGCCAAAATGGAAGTCGGCACATTGCTTTTTAATCACCGCTGGACTGTGTGTTGCGTACACTTTTCATCACCCCAGCTCCAAGGTCAAGGTCATAAACTGAGGTCAAATGTTGTACAAAGTCTTTGCTTGTCCGGGCTGTATAAGAGTTTGTCAATAGGCGTATAACGTCTCATATATGTACTCGTATTCTATAATGACCTCCTTTTTTCCTGTCAGGAAATGTTGGAGTTGACTGAGAAGTCCCTGGAGGAGCGACTAGACGGGGCAGAGAACGGTTTGAAAGACGTGGAGCTGGAAACGGAGGACGACGCTGCTGAACCTGGAGCAGAGCTTGACGATTCTGAGCACCAACTCCTGGAGTCCACAACGCCGTCCACCATCACGGACCAGCCCGATCTGCTGAAGGAGGACTCGGCACAGAACATCCAATCGAATCTCACGCCACAGGACGTGCAACGTGCCAAGAAAATACGGGTGAGTCCGTTTGGTGGCTTCAAAATTATACATACATATACACAATGTTTGTTTTATATGCATCTCTGGTATTTCCTTATTTTCCCCCACATTAGCTATTATTCTTTAACGCTCTGAAGGTCCTTTTCACTTTATGACAATAAGTGTATTGTTAGGGGAAAACTTAACCACCACACCCAACTGCTTAAAAATTATATTTAATTATAATTTTGTCCACAATAAACTACTCCGTCTTTTAGAACTTCTCAGCCTGAAATAAAAAGATTACATTAAGATGTTTTTTTTAATATGTATATATATTTATTTTACCTCATTGAAGTCCTTTAGAATAAAAAATTAAAATAATAATTTTATTTTTTTATTAACAAAATGTATATATTTTTACCTCTGGAGTAAATTCCCATTCTCTGCCGGTGGTTTTAACAGCGTCTCCCAAATGTAATTTATTGGGCTAATATAAAAATACAAAGTAGAGAGATAAAAGCACAAAGGGAAAAAAAATTCTGAGGGGAATATATTATTTTAAGATATAAATATAGGCAGACACCCCCGCGATAAGTGAAAATCTGTATATCCTTATACAAGGTAAAAAGTATTGGTCCAAGCACTGAACCCTGAGGAACTCCATGAGTAGCTCATAGTTCAACATGACTTTCATTCTGTAGCTTTAAGCAAATCGTCTTGTGCTGGAAGTGGACAGTTGTAATGTTTTGGCCAAACCTCGTAAAAGATGTTAAACAATCATCTTTTAATCTTTGAGTCCGTTTTGAGGATCACTCTCAGCTACTACCACCCTGGGTGACGCCTGCATAAACGACTGAATTACAGTAGTCCCTCGCTTATCGCGGGGGTTACGTTCCAGACACCCCCGCGATAAGTGAAAATCCACAAAGCAGGGATGTTCCATTTATTTGAGTATTTATAAATATTTTAAGGCTTTACAAACTTTTCCCACACTCTTGCAATGTTCTAAACTCTAAATGCTCTAAATGAGCACAGCGACAAAGAGCAGACGGACCGATGCTACAGTTACTGAGCCAATCGACACCCGGGGGCGGACTGGCCATCAGGGGGAGCACGGGGACCAGTCCCGGTGGCCTGGCCCGGGAGCTGGACTCGGTTTGGTTCGGGTCGCGCTTGATTATTTTAAGCAAACAATCCATGGCGCTGACTCAGGTGCCTGCCTCACTGAAGCAGTGGCCATGGGGAAAGAGACACACACACACACACCGCCCCCTCCTTTCTCTTTCTGAGGCTGTCACAGCAGAGCAGAGACACACAACAGGTTGCGCGCCCGCCTGTTGTGTGTCTGCGTGCTCCAGTGCTTCCGATGGCCAGTCCGCCCCTCAGCTCAACGCTCTGGTGGGTCGCCTTCCATCCGTCATGTGTCGCGTACAATCTGACGTTGGAAACCCACAAAACAGCGAGTCGTCGAAAGTCGAACCGCTAAACATCGAGGGGCTGCTGTGATGAATTTGTCCGTGGTCGATGTTTTCCCTTGAAGAACACTAGAGGGCAGTGCAGTTCCAGTGAAGTTCCAGGAGCATGGAGACAACTCTGACACAGTTAAAATAAAAAAGTAAAAGTCTTGTTGGACTTTGTCAGGAACAGTTGGGTTTGTTGACTAAAAAAAAATAAATAAAATAAAAACACAAACATAAACAGATTAGTGATTTTTCTCCGTAAGATCTTCTGAGGATTTTTTTTAATCCAGATTTAGTTTTGACCTTGTCTGAAGCACTTTGTGTTTAAAGGTGCTTTTTAAATAAAGTTTTATTTTAAAATGATGTGTCTCTCTTCCTCAATGCGAGCCTCCCTCACAGACGGATGAGCAGGTAGGTGAAGCCTGGAGGATCATGGGTAAAAAGGCTCTGAGCTTTTCTTCTGCTTCAGCTGCTCCTCGTCTGACGGACGCTCTTCACTCTGTGCTTTTCCTGTCCGGGTCAGAACGCGGCGCTGCAGCACCTCTTCATCAGGAAGAGCTTCCGTCCGTTCAAATGCTCCCTGTGCGGGAAGGCCTTCCGGGAAAAAGACAAGCTGGACCTGCACCTGCGGGTCCACGGTCGCGACGCCTACACCTTCTCCTGCCACATCTGCTGCAGGAGCTTCCTGAGCGACTCGCTCCTGGAGGACCATCTGGTGGAGCACACCGACAACCGCTACTACTCCTGCCTCTTGTGTCCCGAGACCTTCGAAAGACTGGAGCTGCTGAAGGACCACGTGGAGGTCCATTCTGTGGACGGCTGCTTCACCTGTCCCTCCTGCAAGAAGACGTTCTCAGACTTCATCCAGGTCAGTAGGACAGATGGTGACAGCTGTGGATGGACTTCACACGAAGCTGGAGGGTTCAGAGTTCTGCTTCTCTCGTAGGTGAAGAAGCACATCCGCTGCTTCCATTCGGAGAAGAGCTTTCAGTGTCCGAGCTGCGAGAAGGCCTTCTGCCGCCCGGACAAGCTGCGCCTGCACATGCTGCGCCACTCGGACCGCAAGGACTTCCTGTGCTCGACGTGCGGCAAGCAGTTCAAGGTGAGAGACGGTCGCGGTCACGGCGTTCCTCCACGGAGAGCTTCAGTCTAACTCTTCTTTTATTGTGACGCTCAGAGGAAAGACAAGCTGCGGGAGCACATGCAGCGCATGCACAATCCAGACAGAGAAGCCAAGAGGTCGGACCGGACGCACCGCTCCAAGACCCACAAGACGAAGACCCCCACCTCCGACTTCGAGAGCTTTGCGTTCAAATGCCGGCCGTGCATGATGGGATTCCGACGCAGAGGAATGCTGGTGAGCCGCGGCTCTGACGCTTTTACTGTGCGAACGCAGAGCCAGAGTCATTTCCTGTTTATGTTTTCCTGTTTAACTACGTATGTGTCAAAACAGTTAGCTCCTTCAGCTGATCGGTGCCATGACTTCTGGCTTTTGTAACTTTTATATGTTAGAAAATATTTATTTACAAATATTTTCCTGCTGAAAGATGCTGGGGTCTTTTGATTCCTTCAAAACTTTCCCGTACAAAGTTCACCGGCTCTGTTCTTGTCTTTTTAAGCTACATTTAGCTTTCAGCTGATATTCTGCTACTTTTAGCTTTAGTCAGCTTTTTATTACTTTTAGCTTTGAATGAAAGTTTTGCTATTTTTTTGCTGTAAGCTGCCATTCTGTAACTTTTAGCCTTAGTTAGCCTTTTGCTACTCTTAACTTTTAATGAAAGTTTAGCTATTTTTGCTATGAAATACCATTCTGCCACTTTTAGCTTTTAGTTAGCTTTTTGCTACTTTTAGCTTTTAATGAAAGTTTTATTTTTTGCTATGAAATACCATTCTGCCACTTTTAGCTTTTAGTTAGCCCTTTTGCTACTTTTAGCTTTTAATGAAAGTTTTGCTATTTTTGCTAAGAAATACCATTCTGCCACTTTTAGCTTTTAGTTAGCCCTTTTGCTACTTTTAGCTTTTAATGAAAGTTTTCCCCTTTTTTGCTGTAAGCTACCATTTTGCAACTTTTAGCCTTTAGTTAGCCTTTTGCTACTTCAAGCTTTTACCTACTATTCCACCACTGTTCACTTTTAGCTAGCCTTCTGCATCTTTTGTTACTCTTAGCTTTTATTTAGCCTTTTGGTGTTTTTGGCTTCCGTCTAGCTTTTTACTACTTTTTTTCATTTTTTTTTTCATTTAACCTTTATTTATCCAGGTTAGTCTCATTGAGTCACGAGAACTCATTTTCAAGAGAGACCTGTTAGGGAGCAGATGGTGGGGGTTAAGGGCCTTGCTCAGGGGCCCAGAGTGGAGCGAATGAGGTGTTGTCGGTACCGGGGTTTGAACCGGCTATCTTCCGATCACAAGCACACCGTCTAACCACTTGCGCCACCACTCCCCCTCACAATAAACGTCACATGCAAAGATCCAGACTCCAGAAACAGATCAACTCCGGCTGGATCCTCAGAACACTTTTTACTCATTCAGCTTTTTGTGACTGACTGGACCTGGTTTTTCTTGAACTGGATCGGGTTTTAGACATGGACCAGACATGGACCTGGAGACTTGTCCCGCTGCGCTCGATCTCTAGAGATCTCTGTGACCATGAACAGGAAGAAGTGGTGAAGAAGAAGACAAAAAAGTCTGGATGTGTTCTGGTCTCAGACATGTCATCAGGTCCACCTGTTCCGCTGATCGTTAACGCAAATATCTAATCAGTTCAGTTTATCTCCAAGTCCCAACAAAAATTGTCTAAAAACATTCACAGACATTATAAAAAAAATAAAAGAATCTAGGAAGCAGCAGATTGTGTTGAGTCTTCACGTCATTAGTCTCCCATCCTGAGCAAGCATAAAGGAGACAGTGGAAAGGAAAAACTCCCTTTTAACAGGAAGAAACCTCCAGCAGCACCAGGCTCAAGACGAGTGGCCATCTGTTTCGACCGGCTGCGTTTGAGAGGACAGGAAGTAGAGACGAACACAGACTGGCAGGTCCAGATGTTGGTGAACCTGAAAGACAAAAACAAGTTACAATAGAAAAAATTACAAATACAAAACAGGTTGAGCAGAGTGAGTAAAGACAGCAGCGTGAAGAAATGTGGTCAGTTTGTCCTCCAGCAGTCTGAGCATGGAGCAGCACAGTGAAGGGACAGCGCAGGAAACCCAAGCCGACACTAAGGATTTATCAAAAAGGAAAGATTTAAGCCCAGTCTTAAAACTGGTCAAATGGGTCCACAGGTTTGAACGATGTCACCTGGCAAGTACCTGAATGCAAGTCCTGAGGAGAATCAAGTGAATATGCTGACATAGTGCAGGACGAGGCGGATGATATTTTACACAGACTCACTCTGACTGCTGATGAAAGAGGCACTTAGGTAAGTGACAGCTTTCAAAGTGTTGTCATTGTAAAGAAAAATATCATCTCCATGTTGTCCACATGACATGGACCAGGCTGCTACTGAAGAGAGGTGGAGGAGATGGAGGAGGTATATGTTCAGTTCTATATGTTCTAATATGTTCAATTATATACGTTCAATTTTATATGTTCAATTCTATATGTTCAGTTCTATATGTTCAATTCTATATGTTCAATTCTATATGTTCAATTCTATATGTTCAATTCTATATGTTCAATTCTATGTTCAATTCTATTTGTTCAATTCTATATGTTCAATTCTATTTGTTAAATTCTATATGTTCAATTCTATTTGTTCAATTCTATATGTTCAATTCTATATGTTCAATTCTATATGTTCAATTCTATATGTTCAGTTCTATATGTTCAATCCTATATGTTCAATTATATATGTTCAATTCTGTATGTTCAATTATATATGTTCAATTCTATATGTTCAATTCTGTATGTTCATATGTTCAATTCTGTATGTTCATATGTTCAATTCTATATGTTCAATTCTAGAATTGTGCTGCTCAAGGTGGCTGTGTGTTGTAGCTCTTCATTCATTCTGACATATTGCTTTTGAAAATTAATTTTTCCTGGACATAACTCACTTTTTTTGGATGATTATTTCCTCCGGCATCGGATGCTGTGCAGCTGGAAGGATTTTTACTGAAACTTTTTTACTTTCTGGACATTTGTTACAATGCATAACCATAACATTAATGCAGACATGTTCCTGTTCCTGATTTTCTACATCTGCCTCATAATCTGTCTGTTTTAGCAACTTTTGACATCTTT
>JARVLU010001196.1:35198821-35220705 GCA_031762415.1 Simpsonichthys santanae | reverse complement strand
GAAGTCTTTCGGACGAAAGACGAAACGTTTCTACTTTTTTGTTTTGTTTTGTTTTTTGAATGTCCAGAGGACCAGACAACTTTTTTAGCTAGCCTTTGATTACTTTAGCTGAAGATTTTCTACTTTTAGCTAGCTATTTTTCCAACCATCATCTTGCAGCTTTAGCTAACATTTAGCCTTGTTTAGGTTTTAGCCATTGTTTTGGTTTTTCTGACTTTATAATTTTACTAAGTTTACCTTTTATTGTTTGGCCACTTAACTTTTGATTAGCATTTTGCAACTTTTAGCTTGGGCTTTTCACACTTTTAGGCTAAGTTTTGCTACTTTTAACTTTTAGTTTTTCACTTTTTTCACAATTTTAGCTAGTGTTATATATAAATATAAATGTAGCTAAGTGTTTTGGTACTTTTGGCTACTAGCTAACAGCTTGCTACTTTGAGCTAGTATTTAGTTTATTTTTGTTTTCAGCATTTTGGGCACTTTTTGCTACAGTTTTGCTATATTTTGCATTTACTTACCTGTAGCATATTTTTCTTTGTAGCTTTTAGCTAGTGCTACGTTTAGCTTTGAATTGGTGTTTTGCTACTACTAGCCTTAGCTTGTTTTTTTTTTTCCCCCCCATTATTTAGCCATTGATTTACTACTTCTAGCTAGTATTCAGCTAGTAGTATGCTTTTTTAAAACCGACTTCACAAATGATGTTTTTAGCTTCTTCAGCTAACTTTAGCTGTTTTTGCCTTATTTCCCACAAATGTACATTTTTTGCTTTCTGTTTTTCCTCAGTTTTAGCTTGAATCAAACATCAGCTGAAGCTCAAGCCAAACAGAACCTTTGGCCCCAGACTCAGAGGACGTTTGGCCACAGAAGCAGCTTAACTTCGGCTGGTGTAGTGTGTTTGGTGTTCCTGCTCGAGGCACTGCTGCACCCCTCCTTGTCCCCAGAGGCCCTCTGTTGTCGGCTGTTTCTGCTGGGTTCTCTGTGGGTTCTTCTGGGGGGCTGCGTGCGCGCCCTGAAGCACTGCCTAAAGCTAGAACTGAACCAGGTAAGCTCAGGTCTCACCTGAGATGAGTCCACCTGAGTTCTTTGTTCAGTGTTTGCTGTGATTGAAGGTGGAACCTCCACGGAGGGAACAGCAGGCGGTTCTGATGGAAAACAGCCGAAACCCGTTTTCACTGTAAGCTTTCATCTTTACCTTCAAAATTGTTTTGCTCATTTATTATTATAATTTGTTTATTATTACGTTTATTGTTGTTTCTCTGGGATGTCCCGGACCAGGATATCTTGGCCCAGGATGTCCCAGACCCGGAGCCCGGAGGTTCCTCTGAGCGCCGCTCTGACCGACAGCCTGCTGCTGTGTGTTCTCCAGGAGCTCCTGCAGGAGCCCAGTGTGACCCACATCCAGGCCCTCCTCTCCAAACTGGAGGTAAGACGGAGACAAATCCACCTCAGAGACACTAAGCCACTGTTTTGACCCAAGGGCAGCAGGAGGGTTACCCACAGAACCACTGGTCCGACTGCAGATCCTCTAAACGTCTCGCCTTCACCTCCTGGTCCGGTTCTTCTCTCTGCAGGTGGTGGCTCAGACGCTGCAGACCGCCGGACCCGAGCCGGTTCTGGAGGAGGTGGACCGAGGCTCCGCGCTGACGGACAAGCTGAAGCTCCTCTGCACCTACCTGCAGCAGAGGTGAGCTCAGCATCCAGGTGGAGGGACGTCTGTTACCGTGGAAACGCTGTTTGGGCGAGCTGACACGCTCCCTCGTGCGCAGAGGTGTGGCTCGAGGGCCAGGAGTGGACCCTGGACCATCAGCGTTTGGCCCTCAACGTTCTCAGAAGAAAACTTGAAGGAAACCACCTCAAACCAACGTTTCAGCTATGAAAACTGAAACGAGGGAAAATAAAGTTTAATCTGAGGAATGCTTATCACCCGCCGCCTGCCCGGGTTTTTAATACTGACCCCGAACGCCTGGGGGGTCTGTCTGTGAGGAGGTCCAGGACCCAGCAGCAGGAGGGGGGCAAGGTTGAAGCTCCTAAGGTGTTTTAAGGTTGGTTAGCTGTGGCGGCCATCTTGAATCTGAATAACTGTGTGAATGAAGTTTTGTCATCCTGTTTTTTTTTTTTTTTTTCATTCTCGTCCTACAGTTTTCAGCTACTCCAACAAATCATGAATCAAAACGTTCAGCTCTTTCAGGACAATCCTACTGTGACTTTTGGTTTTGGTGCAACTTTAGCTTTTTGAAATATTTAGCCTTTTCTGCCATTTTGTTCCTCATAGAAAATGAACTGAGCTCATTTTACATCCTTCACATCTTTAGATGTTTTTACAATCTTCTTTTGCTCCTTTCACATTTTGTTCTGCTTCAGCTTCTTTGTGCAAATTTAAACTTATTTTTAGCTACTTTCAGCTGTTTTTTCAGCTGTTTTGTGCTCCTTTCAGATTCTGCTAACTACAACATTGTTGTGCTTCTAACTTCTTTCTGCTACTTTCAGCTATTTCAGCTAATATTTAGCTGTTATATGCTAATTACGCTTTTCAGCTAATTCTACATTTTTTGCACTCATTTCAGCTTCTTTCAGCCTAATTCAGCAAAACTCTCTGTGCTCCCTTCTTTTAATTTCAGCTTCTGCTTTTCAGCTTTTTTTTTTTTTCCTGATTTCCACTTTTTTTTGGGCTCATTTCTAATTATTTGAGCTTATCCGGGCAAATGTTGCCCCATTAGGGCGTCTTTCTGCTTTCTTCTGCTAATTTAATCTTGTTCTACACTTACAGCTATTTTATTTAGCAATTCTCAGCTAATTTCAGCTGTTTTCAGATAAATTCAAGTTTTTCATCTGCCACTTTCAGCCTATTTAACTTCTTTATGCAGATTTCAGCTTGTTGTGCTCTTTTCAGTTTTTTTCTGCTAGTTTCAGCTACTTTTTAGCTGTTTGTGCTAAATTTAGCTTTTCAGGTGATTCCACTTTTTATTTATTTTTTTATTTTTTTGCTAATTTCTGCTCCTTCCACTTCCTTCTGGTAGTTTAAGCCTCTTTCAGGTACTTTTCTGGTATTTTTTGCTAATTTCAGCTTTTTCTTTCCGCTGATTTCTGCTTATTTAAACCTATTTCAGCAAATATGTGAACTTTGTGTTTTCTTCTGCAAACTTAGGGTTGTTCTTACATTTCAGCTGTTTTTCATCAAGTCCTTCAAAAAGCATTCACACTGCATTTTTTCAGAAAATTAAATCTCTCAGTTATAGATCCATTGAATACTGTTGGATAATTTCAATAAAATCAGTCCACGTGGTGAGATATTTTGCTGACAGACAAACAAATGCACAGATATGAGCCAAGAACGTTATCGGCAGGTGATAATGAGCCGTTTCCATTTTTAGAGGGTTTGTGCTGATTTTAAATAACGCTTCAAAAATGTTAGAAATTTACTTTAAAATGTTGGAAATTTAAACAAACGTGAAATTATTGACGAGACATTTGATTAAACTTGATTCAAGATGGCCGCCACAGCTAATCATCACTAGTCACTGTCAGTTTTACAGATGCTGAGCTAAGGTTTGGTGTGGTAGTAGATGAGTCATCCCGTACACACGCTCTGAGCCCCAACAGGTCACATGACTTCTTTAAGACAGCCGTGCACGTGGCAGCGGGCGACGTGCATTCCTCCAAAGAACGATGGTTTTGTGAATCAAATTAACGATGAGAGGAAAGAAACTCTCAGAACTGGAGTAAATTTTGGATTTGATGATGGCGTCACCATGTCCTGCTGACGTCCCCCT
This sequence comes from Simpsonichthys santanae, assembly GCA_031762415.1. Taxonomy (NCBI): domain Eukaryota; kingdom Metazoa; phylum Chordata; class Actinopteri; order Cyprinodontiformes; family Rivulidae; genus Simpsonichthys; species Simpsonichthys santanae. The sequence goes on along the minus strand of JARVLU010001196.1, from coordinate 35,216,935 downwards.
CTGTCCCCCTGACAGGACAGGGCTCCTGCGTGGACTCGTCCAGGTGCAGGGGGACTTCGAGACCAGCGTGAGGGACCAGCTGTGGGGCCTCCAGGAGCTCTGGATCCAGCTGGAGGACCTGCACACCGGGGTCACGCTAACCAAGCAGGAGGGCCAGGGCCACAGAGACCTGACCTCGGTCCAGACGGACACTGAGGTGAGCGGACGTCCACGCGGACCCGGTGTTTGTCGTCGTCGCCCGCGGCAGAAGGCGCTCGTTCAGTTATTGTTAGAAAAACATCTCATGAAGCTCCGGACAAAGTGTGACTGTTTTTCAAGGGTTGAAGAAAAAGTGGTTTTAGTTTTAGTTTTCTAAAACTGTTCTCGCCAATTAGTTTTTTTTTTTTATTTATTATTATTTTTGTTTTGTTTTTTTAATTCTGCTGAGCTGGATCGATCGAGCTGCGCTGTCAATTCGCCGACGCCGCCCCGTTTTATGTTGAAGCCCATTTCGGCTGTCGGTCACAGAACAGCCGATTCAAGGCAGACATGGATTCTTCGGCTTGCGTTCGTGCAGATCTACTGTTTTGCACCCAACGTTTACTCGTGCACAACACAAACATGTTTTTATTCTCTCCTCTATACATTTGAACTAAACGATTTCATGTGACGAAATGAGCGATCGGACTCCAGAGCAACCTGCGGCCTCGGAGGAGGCACCTTTACCCTCAGACGTGAACGCGCCGCACCACCTACGGCTAATTTAACAACCGAAAGTGGAGGAATTAAAAAAAAACTAACTAACTGAAAGGAATGCTTTGTTTTACGATATGATAAATAAGTGCATTTATAATGGGATTTCATCAGGGTGGTTTCGTATCACAGTTACTGGGAGTTCAGGGAAACGTTTGACACAACTCGGAAAAAGTTAAAAGATTTTTGAAACATTTTTAAAGCGTCGTCAGAAACAGTTGTAATTATTGACAACACTAAACAAGTAAATAAATAAATAAATAAATGTTTAGCTGATGTTTTCACCCCGATGAGCGTCTGAGGGTTAAACCGTCAGACGAGGTCTAGAGCTGATCAACTTCAGGCGATATGCATTCCCTCAAGGAATGCAAGGCCTTTACTTTTCTGTGGTTCTGTCCAAGGCGCTGGTGGCAGAACTGGGTCGGCACAGGAACAAGTTCCAGTCCTGTGAAGCTCATCTGAAGGCCAGCACCGAGCTCCTGCAGGTCCGGTTCTCCTCCTTTAACAAAAACAAGTACCTTTGAGTTTTGTCGTTTGAAAACCACCTTCGCCCTCTTCCTGCAGGAGCTGACCTGGAGTCACGCTCACGTCAGCAGCCAGCTGAACATCGGCTGCAGCGAGTCCGTCTGGCCAGAACTTCTGCTCCAGTCCAACATGGAGAAGGTACCGAGGCCGTCTTCGGCTTGAACATTTTTATGAACTCCTTCAGGACTGAAGCATTCGTTTCCTCGCAGTTTGACGAGGTCCAGGAGATCTTCACCCCCCTGGAGCAGCAGGCCCACACCTTCCAGACCCACCTGGAGGGACTGGGAGGAGGAAACCAGCAGGTGGGGCACCTCGTTGGTGCTGACGGGGCCTGTTTGAGCTCGGCCTCATCTCAGACCTCCTCGCTGAAGAGTTCCACCAGGACTACTCCACTGTCAGCGCTGAAGATCTCCACGTTTAAACGGCGGTTCAAACCCGGGAAAAAGCCGTGATGAACACAAACATTTTATTCATGGAGGATTACGCAGATGTTGGTTTTCTGGCTGCGTCAAATTAAAGTATTTATTGTTTTACTGACTGTTTTGTAAATAAATAAACTGCTCGGCTGCCTTTTTGTTTCTGATGTCCTTCTTCAGTCAACCAGCAGGGGGCAGACGTCCCCAGGTTTTCTGTTTTTCATTCAGCACCATTGAAACTCAGATCTTCACCAGTTCAGTTGTTCAACCAGAACATTAAGTAAACAAAAGATGCAACAGTTTTAGACTATAAATAAATAAACAGTCCTGAAACTGGTGGTAAACATTAAAAATACAGCTCAGGAAACAATTCTTGTTTTCGTTTGTTTGACAGCTTTTCAAAATTAGAGATCACTGAAAGCAAAACAGTAGCTAAACACAACAATACATAAGCTAAAAAGTTAAAAGTAGCAAAAGTTTAGCTCAAAGCTAAATGTAAAACAACACTAGCTCAATGTAGCAGAAGCTAAAAGAAGCAAAATGTTAGCTAAAAGCCACAAATAGTAAAATTCTGGGTAAAAAGCTCGATTTTTGCTAAAATTAATGATCAAAATACAGTACTGTACTAGCTAAAAGTAGCAAAAGGATAGCTAAAGTTTTAAAGTAATAGATCAGTAAATAAAAACAAAGTTTGAAAAGGCTGGCTAACACCCAAATGTAGCAATGCCTGTCCAAAAGTAGCAAAAGGCAAATCAAAAGTAGCAGAAGTCTAGCTAAAAGTAGCAGAAAAAGTAAAGTAACGGAAGACAAGCTAAAAATAAATAAAGTTAATAAAATGATGGGTAAAGGTAGCAGAAGGTTAACTTAAAATTAAAACTAGCAAAAGGCTAGCTAAAACTAACAATCTTGGCTAAAAGTAGCAAAGTAGTAGCAAAATGTAGCAAAAGGAAAGATAAAAAGTGTCAGACTGTTAGCTAAATGGTATAGCTAACAACATCAAACAAACCAAAAAAAAGCTAAAAGCTAAGATAACAAAAATGTCAAAATGATAGCTAAAAGTAGCAAAAGATTAGCCAAAAGTAGCAGTTTGTTAGCAAAAAGTAGCAGAAGGCTGGAAAAAAGTAGCAAAAGTTTAGTTAAATTCTATAGATAACAAAATGCTAGTGAAAAGAAGCTAAAGGCTAAAAGCTAATATAATGTAGCAAAATGATGACTAAAAGTAGCAAAAGGCTAGCTAAAAGTATAAGATAAAAACAAAGCCAACAGCTGAAGCAGATTTTTAAGAGAACAACGTTTTTCAAGACACTGAAGAGATCTCGGTGCATTTCATATGGAAAATATTTGTAAATTAAATTAAATATTTTGAAAAGTACAACATTTCCAAAAAACTAAGCCACAGCAGCCACCAGCTGAACGAGCCGAAGGTTTTAATAGATAGTAAATAGCTAAAACAGCACAAAGTGCAAAAGTGTTCTAAGCCACTCAGCAGAGATGCAACAGGTAATCCGGTAATTACCGGATTAGTTTCTGGGAGATTTCATTACAGTCCATTCAGCAGCTCATGAGTTATTTTGCTAACAGACAAATGAACCAACACAGACTCAGGCAGTTACATGATCACCCATTTTTCATGGCAGGAAGTGATCGAATTAGAACCAAACAAATATTTATCTGGTATTTTTATACATGTCAGCGGGAACAGAACCTGGTCTGGTCCAGCAGGAACCGGGTTCATAACCACGGGTTCTGTTTAGTTACACTCTGGTTCTGCAGGCGGTTGTTTCAAACCCGGATCAGGTGTTTGTTGTCTGAGAAAACCCGGTTCAGGTCAGAGGTCAATCCCTCGACCTATTCTGACAATTCCTTCGGGTCAGGTTTCTCCGGAGGACACATCAGAGCCGATCCTTCCTCTGATGGCCGACGACATGCTGCCATCAGCTGAAGGTTCTGAGAGCAAAGTCTCTTCAGCTGTTTCAGATCGGGTTTTAAACCGGGTCAGGATTCAAACCAGGCTCAGAGTTTATTTAGCTTTAGCTACTGGATCTGGTTTGATTTTCAGATGCTACTTTTAGCTTCTGTATTGCTACATTTAGCTTTCAGCTACTCTTTTAGAAATTATGTCATTTAGCTACTGTTTTGGTGATCGTAGTTTTTAGCAAATTATTTGCTGCTTTTAGCTACATTTAGCTTTTAGCTACAGGTTTGCTAATTGAGTTTTAAACTTTGGTTTCAACAATTTGAACTGTTTTGCTTTTATTTATTTATTTATTTATTTATTTATTTATAGCTTTTTGGAACCACTATGGTATTTGTAGCATTTAGCAACTATTTTGGTGTTTTTAGGTTGTAGCTAAATTAAAATTTTAGCTACTGTTTTATAAATTGTACAATTTACTTACTGTTTTATTAACTACAGCTTAAACAAACTATTTTGCTACTTAGCTACATTTAGCTACGTTGACCTTTTACCTACAGTTTAGCTAATTTGAGCTTCTATTGGTTGCCAATTATAGCTTTTAGCTATTGTTCGGCTGTTTTTAGTGACTACCTTGTTAATCATGGATTTTATAAACATTTTTGCTAGATTTAGTTGTTGGCTACTTTTGCCTTTTAGCTACTCTTTTAGAAATTATAGCATTTAGCTACCGTTTAGGTAATTGTAGCTCTAAGCAACTGGTTGGGAAATTTTTTACTTTTTTGCTATGGTTTAGCTGATTTTAGGTTTTAGCTGCTATTTTAATTATTTTAGCTTTTATTTAATGTTTTGTTAGCAGTTTTAGTTAAACATCTGTTTGTTTGTTTGTTTTTTTTTACTTTAGCTTTTAGCTACTGTTTTGCTAACACAGTAAGGCAGTACGTTTTCCGCACAAGCTGGATCAAAACGACCCAGGAGGCCTCATTTGGCCCAAGGGCAGCAGGAGGGTTCAAATCTCCGTCCTGGCAGGTTTGCTCGGTGTTAAAAACAAAGAGGAGCTTAATGCAAGGACAGCCTGAGCTCCGTGTTGGATTTAAAGCGTCGCACAAACAGCCGAAGGCATCTCTTCTGATCCAGTGCTACATGGTTGCCATTAAAGAGCTGGACACAGAGCCGAAGGACACGCCACTGTTGGACACGGACAGCTGCTCTCTGAAGCTAAACATCAAAACACCAGCCACAGATGGACACAATTAGCAACATGGCAGACATTTGGGGAGCAAAAGGTCCATAAACTCGCAGCTTATTACAGCTGATCTGAGGTGGCCGGAGGGGAACCTGGACCTGACGACGGTGACGGGTCCAAATGTCCAAATGTCCCACCGTCCAGACGTTCATGTCAAAGAAGACATGTCTCCTTTTCTAAAAACCTTTAATGTCGGCCCTCTCCGGCATAAATATCATCCCAGACCATTAGTGTGTGTGCGTGTGCATGTGTGTGTGTGAGAGGGAGAAAATAACACAATTAGTCCGGGGGGCGGAGCTAAACGCCACACTCAACATGTTTCCAATCATTAGGAAACACTAAGCTTCCTGTTTGGGTAAATATTTTCTTATTCCGTCTTCCGAGCGAGCGGAGACGAATAATCGGGCCTGACCTTCCCGCCCTCTCATTCCTCCGACACGCGGACGCGGCGCCTCGACTTTGTCCGAGACCGCTGAGGCCCAGAAGGTGGAGGACAGTCCGGACTCGTCCCCCGCTGCTGGGACAGGGTCAAAGAGTCGGGGGCGGACGCTAAAACCAGTAAACCTTCGGCTGACAGTTAAACTGAATAAACCAGTGTTACCTAATAATGCTGAGTCAGCATTCACCATTATTTTTATCTTTAGTTTGTTTTTTTATATTTTCACATATTTTGAGTCATTTTAGCTGTTCGTACATCAAAGTGTTCGACTAATTCACGCGATGAGAGCTACAACTTTTATTATTTGTAATTTATACACTTTTTACTTTATTTAATGTTTATTTACAAACATTTTCTCCATAGTCTTACACACATGTGTCTTTAGTTCTATCAGAATGTTGTTCCCTTCAACCCTGCTGCTGCCCTTGGGTCAAAATGAAGCACAGGCCTCGGTTTAGTGGGTCATTTTGACCCAAGGGCAGCAGCAGGGTTGATTTAATTCAGTGTGCTCATGCTGTTTTTGTCTTTTTAGCTACAATTTTGCTAAACTTAACTTTTACCTAAGGTTTTAAGTTTAGCTTTTAGCTATGACTTTGCTACATTTAGCTTTTAATAAGTGTATTGTAAAGTTTAGCTTTAAGTAGTTTTGCCACCGTCAGCTTTTTGATACCGTTTTCCTATTTTAGGTTTTACTAGCGTTTAGCAAATTTTCACTTTCATTAACAGTTTTGATAATTGTAGCTTTTAGATACTGTTCAGCTTGTTAATGCTTTTTGCTACAGTTTTGCAAATTTTACATTTAACCTACAGTTTTACTAGTTTTCGTATTTGTCTACACTTCAGCTCAATTTAGTTTTCAGCCTCTGTTTTGATACCATTTAGCTGTTGTAAGCATTTAGCTAATGTTTTTACTACAAAGTAGTTTTGGCTCTAAAAAAAAAAGCTTGAAAATATTGGTTTTTAGCTACCATTTATGTTTAGCTATTAGCTACTGTTTTTAGGCTTTACCCACATTTGCTAATATTAGCATTTATCCACAATTTAGTTGATTTGGACTTTTAGCTACTGTTTTGTTTGCTCAAGCTTTTCACTTACAGCTAGCTACAGTTTTATCCAAATTTAGCTTTTAGCTTCTTTAATGCTACCAATACTCTGATGTTAGCATTTAGGTAATATTTTGATAGCTTTAAATTTAAACAATTGTTTTGCCAATTTCAGTTTTTAGCTACTGTTAAGCTAATATTAAATATTTGCTAATTTTTTTTGTTGTAGCTTTTATCTACTGCAGGTTTAAGCTTTCTTTTAGCTTTAAACTTGTATCCTGTTAATTTCATCATTTAGTTAGTTTTGTTCATTTTAGCTTTTAAAATAATTTTAGCTGTTTCTTAATTTACTAAGGAAAAACTTGTTTTACTCATTTTAGCTCATGCGTTCTGACTGTTTTAGCTTGAGTTCTAATTGTTTTAGCTATTGTTCCACTTATTTTAGCTCATGTTCCGATTGTTTCAGCTCATGTTCCGATTGTTTCAACTTGTTTTAGCTCGTGTTCTGATTATTTCAACTTGTTTTAGTTCATGTTCTGATTGTTTTAGCTCTTGTTCCACTTGTTTTAGCTCATGTTCCGATTGTTTCAGCTCATGTTTCAATTGTTACAGCCCGTGTTCCGATTGTTTCAACTTGTTTTAGCTCGTGTTCTGACATTTCAACTTGTTTTAGCTTGTGTTCTGATTGTTTAGCTTGTGTTCTGATTGTTTTAGCTCGTGTTCTCATTGTTTCAGCTCATGTTCTTATTGTTTCAGCTTGTGTTCTGACTGTTTTAGCTCGTGTTCTGATTGTTTCAACTTGTTTTAGCTCGTGTTCTGATTGTTTTAACTCATCTTTGATTGTTTCAGCTCATGTTCTTATTGTTTCAGCTCATGTTCTCATTGTTTCAGCTCATGTTCTCATTGTTTCAACTTGTTTTGATTGTTTTAGCTCGTGTTCTGATTGTTTCAACTTGTTTTAGCTCGTGTTCTGATTGTTTTAACTCATCTTCTGATTGTTTCAGCTCATGTTCTCATTGTTTAAGCTCATGTTTAGATTGTTTCAGCTCATGTTCTCATTGTTTAAGCTCATGTTTAGATTGTTTCAGCTCATGTTCTCATTGTTTCAGCTCGTCTTCTGATCGTTTCAGTGTTACTGAATCATGTTTAGTTTTTTCAGCAAATTTCATCTGTTATTCAATGTTCACAAAGCATTCTTGTAATTTTTTTATATTAATCTGAGATGAATAATCTCAGATTAATAATCTCAGATTAATTCTGTTGTTTTCTCCGTCAGACGGCTCACAGTGAGGTTTTAATTAACTTCAAATCTTTAAAACTTTAGGAACATTTCATCCGAAGCCGTCTGCAGCTTCATTTATTGCTCTGTAAATCTTTCTGCCTTTGAATATTCTTTGGCTGATTCTGGTAACATTTCAGCCTGAGTGACATCACCTGCCTTTTATCTTCGGTTTGTCTTTTATCTGTGTTGTCGATGGAGCCGACAGTTTGATTCCTCCTCCCTAAGAAACTTTTCTTCTTGGATGTGCTCTGAGGTTTCTGCAGAGGATGAGGCTCTGAACTCTGAGCATCCTCATCTCAGACGCTTCATGAGTTCTGGGAAAAAAAAGCTCCACGACCTCCAGCTCTTCAGTCCAGGACTCGTTCTGGTTTGACAGGAAATCTTTAGGAAATTTTGTGCTAAAAATTATTAAATAACATTCTTAAACTCTCCCAAGAGAATATTTCATTTAAAATTGTCATTTGAAAAAAAAAAAAAAAAAAAAAATTCTTGATTTTAGGTCAAATTTATGGCTGTTTTAGTTTGTGTTTAACATAAAAATTAAAAAAAAAAAATCTAAATACCTTAAACATAAATGGGGACTGCCAGAACAAAAAAGTATTATTTACTAACTTCTTATAGATGCTGAAGGGCTCCTATTGTTTGCATATTAAGATTTTTACAACTTTTATAATTTTAAATAGCTTTATTCTCATACTTAACAGTTTCTATATAACATGAGTTGAGTTCATTTCCTTCAAAAGTATTGTTTTTAAAAAGTTCTTCAGTAAAGTAGCTTTATTTCGGCTGTCTTTCACCTGCTTTCAGCTTTTAACTAATGTAAACGACTCACCTCAGAAAGAGATCACCTGTGTTTTGATGTTGAAACTGTTTAAAATAATAGTTGTTCATTGTGAACGAATGGACATCATTTTACAAATATTTGTCTCAACTCACAAACTTCCCAAGTTAACACTAATTTAATAAAACTTCAGAGAAAGACGTATCTTCCTAAAGAAAGGAGAAGCAACCTCTGCGGACGTCTCAAAACGAGAGACGAAAAATAAAAGATGGAGTTTACAGATCCCAGCACCTGACCAGAACCAGAACTGGGCTGGCGTTGATCAGAGCCAACCGCCTTCCCAGCGTGAACAACTGTGAGTAATCCATCCAGAACAGTTCTCCATCAGAACCAGGTCCAAAGGGAGGATCACGGTCTTCCATAGCCACGGTAACTCAGCCTTCTGCACCGACCTGCCTGGTATCTCCAGAGGCTGTTCAAACTGGACAACTCTCATGGTTTCATCTGTTTACTGGTGACCCGCCGCCACAGTAACTGCACATTAAACTTAAACAGAGTTCAGCTTAGAAATCAACTACTTTGTATATCTGTCTTACGTTTCACTAATTTAATCATCAGTTATTGATTCAAAGCCATTTGATATTAACCTTGTCATGCAATCATACAGGTAGTCATACCTTTCACTATCCATATCACAGATTATTATTTTTATACTAAAATACATTAAAATCTTAATTAAATCTGTACTTATTTTGGCTCATCTGTGTGAATTAATTGATTTGATAGTCTTTAAACATTAGGAAATGGATTCACGTAATAAGAGACTGCTTACTTGTTTCCTCTATAGAGCGGTGGTGCCCAAAAACGAGGTTATTTGCGCAATACATGCATATTTTATGAGCTTAATTCATAACTAATAAAACATATATTTACACCCGATATCACTATACTAAATCTTTCTCTCTCATTTGGCTTCCTGTAGTTTTCAGCGAACTTTTTGCCACCTTTACCTTTAGTTAACATTCGATTCATTTTAGCTAGCTCTTTGACACTTTTGGCTTCATCTTATTTGACATGTTTAGCTCTAACTGGACTTTTTAAAACTTTTAGCTTTTATATGTACTGTATATTTTAGCATTAACTAGCTTTTAACTTATTTGCTTTTAGGTTTAAGCTAGGTTTTTGTTACATACCATTTTTCTACTTTTGGCTATGATTTTGCATTTTACTACTTTTGTTTTTTTAGCAAACCCTTTGCTACTTTAGCTGTAGTGGTTTACTACATTTGTCTTGTAACTTTTTTTTGCCTTTTTTATCGTGTGTATTCAGCAAATTTCAGCTGTTCTTCAGCGCTCTGTGTTCATGCAGCATTTTAGCACACATTTCAATTTCTCTAGCCATTTTATCCCATCACAGCTGTAGGTGTCACAATAGGCTGGTGCTGCTGAACCCAATGGTGCAGGCAGGCAAAGACTCAGGATGGATATATAAAATAAAGAATTTATTAACAACACAAAAGAGCTGACAGGGCAACAAAACAAACAGAATGATCAGGGGGTACTCACGATACAGACAGGTCATCACCAGTGAACAGAAGATAATGCCAGGACAAGGACTTCTTCATCCATGTGGCAGATGGCAAGCAATATTTAGATGTGCATTACCGCCATCTACTGGAATGGAGTGTGGATCGGATGCTAAATAAATATTACACAGGTTTTTAACTAAAAAATTAAATAATAATCAAATTAAATTAAATTACAAAAAAAAACTACAGTATATTCTATATTATACAGTATATTCTCACGATTTTTTTTTTGTCTTCTTAAGGTAGCTTAATAAAAAAAATATATATATATATTTAGAAGTGGAAAGTTTATCCAAAAGGTCTTGTATATTCAATTGTAATTTGTTGTCCTGTAGTCTACGTGTCCAGGACAAGAACTAACACAGAGACACAGACTTATATACAGGAAACACCAATTAGACAAAGTGAAGGCACCTGTGAGTAATCACAGATGCCAAAGAAAGAGACCGAGGATGCAAGGCATAAACACAACACAAGATGGGGCTAGATACTAAAAAACACAAACCCAATAAAGATAGAATCAGAGGATCAGGGAAACACAGACAATAAACACAACACCAGGGACAAAACCACAAATCCTACAGTAGGTCTTACAGTTTTCTCTAATTCCCTGTATGCAGTGAGTTTACACCCAAGCTTCAATAGACTGTTTAAATTTTATCAGCTTATATTCTCTTTAAATGCTCTTTAAAGGGTAATTTGTTAACCTTATTTCTCCTCAATAATGTCGTTTTTAATAATAATAATAATATTATTATTATTAAATGATTATATTAATAATAATGTTGTTTTTATACTACTAGTGCTTAGTGTATTTTTAGTTTAAAGTTTTTCTTAGTTCATATTTTAGATCTTATTACTGTTTTTCTTTTACATTTTATACTTTTGTTGGATGTAACTGGGACCCTGTGGACACAATTTCATTCCACCACATATACCACATGTGGTGCAAATGACAAAAAACCTTGAACCTTGAATAAAACAATGTAGAAACATAAAAATACACAAGGGTGACCATAAGATACTTCTACAGTTCAAAATTTAAAAGCTCTGATTTATAGTGTTTGCACAGCAATTGTTTGCTTGAGGCTTACTTTTCAGTCTGTTTCTGTCTGCCTCATTGATGTGTGGTTACCATGGAAACCAAAAAAAAAAAGGCCACCAGCTGCTTCTACATTTTCAGTTTCTTTGGAAACTTGTGTTTTGCTCTTCAGGACCACAAAGTTGGATCTGATTGGTTAACGAACATCAAATTTAAGCAGCTTGAACGCTCAGCTCTACGATCCCAAACCTCCTCAAACTTTAGCCTCTGGTCCTCTCCTCTCTCTCCTCCTCTCCTCACCTCTTCTCCCCTCTCCGGATGCAGCAGTGATGTGTGAGGCGGCTCTCCGTGGAAAGGCTAAACAAACAGGCCAGCCCAGGAACAAAAGGTCCGCCACTCAGAGACGTGGCAGCTAATCCATCTCCATCCTCGTCCCCACATTTCCCCCCCAAAACACCCACTAGAGACATTTCAGCTCCTCCTCAGACCCTCTGAACGTGGAGTCAAGAGGGGGAAAAATGGAGGAGGAGGGGGAGAAAGTTCTGATTCCCATTCAGTGGATGTCACCTCCTAACAAAGGCCAATACATGCCACCGCCACTAAATCAGAGTTAATGGACTTCTTCTTCAGTCCTGCAGACATGACAGGGGGTGTGAGGAGGGGACGGGGGCTGGTGAAGGTGCCACAGGGCAACGAGGGTGTATGTTTTCCAGTGGCGTTAGGACCTCATCCATTTAACACTCATTTGTTTAAGCAGACCCATAATTCATCTAAAGCTGCACGCTTGTAGTCATTTTAAAAAGACGAATGCTCCTCGTACGGTTTGTTTGACGGCTCTTTCAGCGCTGCCGGTTTGTGTGTTTGAAACAAAACAACATGACATCAATCACCAGTTTCACAGGAAGACCTGCGCAACGTTAACGGTGTTGGGCCGCAGGCGATCAGTCAACGCCCCCACGAAAACGAGGGTGCGTCAAACATGACTGCGTAGGGGGTGTTGTCGATTTGCATGAGGACGCTGATGACACATCGAGGAGCCAGACTGGGGGGACAACAATCTGAGACATTCGTTATCCTCCCTGTACACTGTATACAAGTCGTCCCACCCGCCCAGCACCCTGTCCAGGACTCAAAGTGTGCAGTTCGAAAGCCACAACAGAGATGAGTGAAGATGGCAGTGGTGTCACTTGGCAGCCATTCTTTTTGGCGCTACCCCCGGGAGACGTGGAGAAAAAGAGGTGGAGACATGCAGCCCCAGGTATCGACCTCATTAGCAGATAAAAGCAAACTTTCTCTGTGACCCCTGACTCTGGAGGTTGCCATGGAGCCTTCCAGTCAGGCCATAGATGGAGCACGCAGGGGCGGGGGGGGGGGGGATTTCAGCAGGGTGGGGGTGAATATGAGCTGCGGTGAGAAATGTTAAGATCACACACACCCTACTCATCCGTTTCAAACACAAATCCATATTTGTCCACTTCACAGTGTTGTGAAAGTTGCACCGGTGCTCCTGCTTTGTTTGAGTGACCTTAAAATCAGATAACTGAACTCATCACCTCCTTAAAACTGAAGAAAAAATGTTGTAAAGACATGATTATCCAAACTATTTCAGCTTGTTACCACTAAACAAACTGGTAATACGAGACATTTGTGCTCAAATCATAGATCGGTCTATTAGCTTCAGAAGAGTACACGTATGTTCTAAACGTGCGCACACACAAATAACAGCACGTTCATAAATGTGTCCAAAACATCTCTCATGTGGACCAGACCAAGACCCGAACCACCACTCAGGAGGGAGGGATTTACATGTTCATCCATCCATTATCTTCACCCGCTCATTCATTTTCAGGTCACGTCACTGTGTGAGAGGTGGGGGACACCCTGGACAGGTCCAAGTCCATCACAGGGACACAGAGAGACAAACGAGACAAACAACCATTCACTCTCTCACTCACACCTGGAGACAATTTAAAGTCACCAATCAGCCTAACATGCATGTTTTTGGTTTGTGGGAGGAAACTGGAGAACCTGGAGAAAACCCACGCATGCACGGAGAGAACATGCAAACTCCACCAGAAGGGCCCCCCAGCCAGGATTTGAACTGGGCCAACCTTCTCGCTGAGAGGCGGCAGCTCTACCAGCTGACCCACCGTGCTGCCGCCTGTTCATTCAACCTTTATGTATTCAGGTGAGTCCCATTAAGTCATGAGGACAAACAAAAACCACAGATAAGGTGCAGACAACAATAAACATGAAATGCACATGACAAGTAAATAAAAGTAGAGATAAAAAAACAAAATAAAATCAAGCTACATTATGAAACGGGGTAAAACACTAAAAACAGGAACAGGTCTGCATTGAGTTTCGCAGATGTTTAAAGCCACTTGGAGGTCAAGGTCAAAAGCTTCAGATCTTTTTATATGATATTCCAGGAAACAGGAGCGAAGTAGGAGAAAATCCTTTTGGCAAGTCCGCACTGAGGGGACACTGCAGGTAATGATGCCTTGTAGCTGCACTGACAACGTGACATGACATGAGATGTATGAAGGCAGCAGACCAAGGAGTGATTTAAAGATGAACATGTACCAGTGGAAGAATCTGCATGAAGTTAATGATGTCCAGTTAACCAGTGAATACAGGGTGCAGTGATATGTTATGAATCTTAGTGCACCGTGATAGACAGTGTCCAACATCTGCAAGAAGCGTTCATGTAAATAATGTTGGGAAGGACAGTAGCAGCTACAAGGTGCTTCCTAACATTCAGTTAAACAGGATCTATCTCTGAAAAAGAAACCCAGTTTCAGTTTCTGCATCAAGTTTTCGACATGAGGCTGAAGATTCTCAAGTACAGTATTTATAAGTATCAACAACCTCAGGAGCACCATTCACACTCACTGACAGGAACTTGTGGGTTTGAGCATATTTCACCGGTTCTGTCCTCCCTTCACTGGCTCCCTGTGTGTGTGTCAGAATTGATTTTAAAATTCTCCTGTTGACATTTAGGTGCATAAACGACCTTGCACCCTCATCCCTCTCTGACCTACTTCAACTTTATGTTCCTTCTCGGGCTCTGAGATCATCAGACCAGCTGCTTTTTGATTGAAGCTCAGAGGAGATCGGGCTTTTTCAGAACAATCTGTCCCTCAACATTAGACAGGACACTTCACTTCCTGTTTATAAATTTCTCCTGAAAACGCACTGACGTTTAGCACAGATCTGCTTAATTATCCCAGTGTTTGTGTTTTTATGTTTTTATTTTTGATGCTTTTAATTATATCTTATGTTTTATTTGATGCTGTGATTTCTTTCTTTCTTTCTTTCTTTCTTTCTTTCTTTCTTTCTTTCTTTCTTTCTTTCTTTCTTTCTTTCTTTCTTTCTTTTTTTGATTTATGATTTTAAATAAAGGTTGAATTGAAAATAAGCACTTTGGCCACAGTTTCTGTTTTAAATATGCTTTATAAATAAATTTTACTTGCCCATTCGTAGATAAGATAGGAGGAAGAACTGCTGGTACCGACATCCTGTGAGTTAAAAAAAAAAATCTGAAAAACTCAAGTTGAAACGCTGCACTTTTTAGTCTGAACTACTGCAGGTAAGATACTTACATTTCAAAACTACTCCACCCAACCCCACTTAAAAAAAATTTTGAACTACCCCTTTAGAACTTGTTGACAGGGCTTCATTCTTCTTTGTTGAAGTTTGTTTTTAGTGGCTTCCTTTACATAAATCTCCCACATCATAACTTTGTTTTAAAAATGGCTAAAACAAATAAAGGCTGCTGTTGTTAGTTACTGCGGGAAAGAATGAAATAAAAATATACATGAAACCTAGAAAGCCCTGGACGGTGTTATCATACTTGTCATACGGAGTTGTATATCATGTAGGAAGAAGTGTATCAGTGCAGTGTACATGTTATTGTATGTAAGTGCGTGCATGGCTTCTGAAGAATGAGTGGGGAGGGGAGGGGGGGTTATATCTTGGTCATGCTGACTGAGTTTTATAAGCTGTGGCTAACCCCACTCCCCACAGCTGACTGAATATTAAATAAACAGAGCCAAGTGGCTGAATTCAGCAGAGTGTTCGAGCTGGAGAAGAACTATTTCACTGGCGCTGGGGCCTCCCCTCATGGGGCCCCCACATCAGCCTGTCTTATTCTTGGCAGCTGCTGTGGAGAGAGGCAGGCTTTGGGACGACATGTTGGATGTAGTGTTCAAGGGGGAGGCAGGGGAAGTGGGAGGAAGGGAGGCAGATGGAAGTTGGACACAGTAAAGGAAAACGAAAACTGGACGCAGTTGTTGGTTGATGAAATTTACAACCGAGTGCTGGACTGCACTGACTGGGGGTTTTTGATTTGGGCTAAATGGATTTGTTCTTCTGAGTTTGGAGTCAAAGCAATTTGTCAGAGTCATCCAAACTAATGCTCATGTTCAGTGGGAGAACAATTACAATAATTGTTTTATGATTCATAAACAAAGCAAATGAAGGAGGAAGAACACAACAAAATCTACTTTTTCCAGCCTGACTTAATTTTAATACGTATTTTTCTCTTAACGTATATAGACAGGTGTAGCCAAAATATTGGTATTACTGATGGTCTAATTCCAGCCACTAACATATATTCAGCAATATGGACAATAGTGCACGTGACACATATGTGACGTCACAAGCGTCGCATTATGGCTGCGCTGACGGGAGCTCGGCTTCGGCTCCATCTTATTTTGTTCCTGTTGTTCTTGTTTTAACTTTTTTCATGCCTACACCACAACACCAACGCTACGGATATGACCACGGCACACTTTTGGAGTTTTCTGTGTTGCCATCGTGGTTCAGTTCCCGGACTCCCTCCAGCTTTGGATGTTCTTTGTCTTCTGGATCTGGTCCTGGACGGCAGCTGCTGTGGTCGTTATCAAGCTGCTAACAAGACCTGCTAATGTTGCTAACAAGACCTGCTAACACCGCTAATAAGACCTGCTAACACCGCTAACAAGACTTAATAACGCTGCTAACAAGACTTACTAATCTGCTAACAAGACTTGCTAACGCTGCTAACAAGACATTAACGCTGCTAACAAGACCTGCTAACACTGCTAACAAGACTTACTAACGCTGCTAACAAGACTTACTAACGCTGCTAACAAGACCTGCTAACACAGCTAACAAGACCTACTAATGCTACTAAAAAGACCTGCTAACACTGCTAACAAGACTTACTAACGCGTCTAAAAAAGACCTACTAACGCTGCTAACAACACTTGCTAATGCTGCTAACAAGACCTGCTAACACCGCTAACAAGACCTGCTAACACTGCTAACAAGACTTACTAACGCTTCCAAAAAAGACTTACTAACACTGCTAACAACACTTGCTAACGCTGCTAACAAGACTTATTAACGCTGCTAACAAGACCTGCTAACACTGTTAACAAGACTTACTAATGTTGTTAACAAGACTTACTAATGCTGCTAACAAGACTTACTAACACTGCTAACAACACTTGCTAACGCTGCTAACAAGACCTGCTAACACTGTTAACAAGACTTACTAACGCTGCTAACAAGACTTACTAATGCTGCTAACAAGACTTACTAACGCTGCTAACAAGATCTGCTAACACTGCTAACAAGACTTACTAACGCTACTAAAAAGACCTGCTAACGCTGCTAACAAGACCTATTAACGCTGCTAATAAGATCTGGTAATTCTACTAACAAGACTTACTAACGCTACTAAAAAGACCTGCTATCGCTACTAACAAGAACTGCTAATGTTGCTAACAAGATCTGCTAATGCTGCTAACAAGACTTACTAACGCTACTAAAAAGACCTGCTAATGCTGCTAACAAGACCTACTGACGTTGCTAACAAAACCTGCTATCGCTACTAACAAGAACGGCTAATGTTGCTAACAAGATCTGCTAATGCTGCATGGTCAGGTTGCTAAGGCAACAGGTCCAGGAGGGAAACCCAGACATCCCTTTCTCCTGCAACATTCTCCATCTCCTTCTGAGGATCCAAAGATATTCTCAGGCTCAAAGAATTACAGAGCTAATCCTACCAAATGGTTCAGCGTCTCTTGGAAGAGGGAGGTGCGAACCACCACCACTGACTTGACAGGAAGGAGCAGCAGCTTTACTCCGAACTCCTCCTGGATAATGGAGCTCCTCGGTCTATCTCTAAGGTTGAGATTGGCTACTGTACAGATGACGCTCTTTTCAGTCAACTATATCGAGGATCCACCTCAAGTCGTGACCATATAACAAAATCTTTTGGCTTAGTTCTTTCTTTACCATCAAACCAAGAGCAACAGCGCAGAGGAAGAACCAGTAAACAAACAAACAAACAAACAAAAAAAAAGATCAAGAAACAACACAGAACTCTTGACTGTAACAACTTTAGTTTTTCTTCAAATGGCATTTCCTTAATCACATCATTCACCACACACCAGTGCTTTTCACCCACACACTCACTTTCAGGAAACCAGAACCGACCATCACAGGCTGAGCGTTCGCCCAGCCCAGACAGGAATTAAAACTAATTCGATATCACGCTCCTGCTTGATACGTATACTATTCCCTAACATGAACACTATCGGGTCCATGCAAGCATCTGGGCGGGTCACGGACGCCGTTTTCTGGATGGAGCGAATGTTTAGGCCTCAAGCCTCCCAAACCCCGCTCTATAAACACAGCTGTCGGTCTCGTGTTCGCTGTCACCGTTTCTGTCTCTCCTCCACGTTTAATTTCTGTAAAGGAAGAAAGTTATTTTTCCAAATCGCTTCCTGACACGATCAGTTCAGTGGCAAAGACATGTACCGTATTTTTTATTATTATTTTTTGGACCATAAGACACACTTAAAATCCTTTAATTTGTTCAAAAACAACAGTGAGCCTTATAATCTGGTGCACCTCTTGTATTAATTCTGGTTGTGCTTACTAGGGATGCACAATATTGGATTTTTGGCCGATATCCGATATGCTGATATGTTAAAACTTATTCGGCCAATAACCGATACCGATATTTTACATACGTTCCTTTGTCAGAACATATCCCTCTTATTTAGGCTTATTTGCTACAAAAATTGTGCAACAGCTGTAAGAGCTGGTG
>JARVLU010001196.1:35152132-35170204 GCA_031762415.1 Simpsonichthys santanae | reverse complement strand
AGGTTTACTTTAAACTACACTTGTAAAGTACAAAGTCACCAGCGCCGGTCCATCCTGACCTCCATGTGGTCACAGCAAAATGGCCACGATTCTCAGTCAACAAACATACTTCTTCAGAACTGGCCACACCTCCTGGAAATAGTCGTCAACACCGATGTATGGGAAGTCCCTATCCACCTTATTCCTAGGCCCCATGGTGCCTTGCATGAATTATGGGCTCGACTTCCAGAGCAAACAAGAACCGGCGTTTGTTTACAAACAGTACGAGCTAATGGAGTTTCTCCAAGCATTGTGGATTTAATTTAAACATGTGGGAACACCACCTCCTGTCAGAGTTCAAACGGGACAATATAATCATACCACTGCCTACTGCGGACGAGGGATGGAGGACAACCTGAAGAAGTGGCTGCAGATTACATCTACTAGCATATTTAGCTACAGTACATCTACTAGCATATTTAGCTATGTCCACTAGCATATTTAGCTACATCTACTAGCGTATTTAGCTACATCTACTAGCAAATTTAGCAACATCTACTAGCATATTTAGCAACATCTACTAACATATTTAGCTACATCTACTAGAGTATTTAGCATCTACTAGCATATTTAGCAACATCTACTAGCATATTTAGCCACATCTACTAGTGTATTTAGTTACATCTACTAGCATATTTAGCTACATCTACTAGCATATTTAGCTAGATCTACTAGCATATTTAGCTAGATCTACTAGCATATATAGCTAGATCTACTAGCATATTCAGCAGCATCTACTAGCATATTTAGCTACATCTACTAGCATATATAGCTAGATCTACTAGCATATTTAGCAGCATCTACTAGCATATTTAGCTACATCTACTAGCATATATAGCTAGATCTACTAGCATATATAGCTAGATCTACTAGCATATTTAGCAGCATCTACTAGCATATTTAGCTACATCTACTAGCGTATAAAGCTAGATCTACTAGCATATTTGGATGGATCTACTAGCATATTTAGCTACATCTAGTAGATGTAGCTAAATATGCTAGTAGATCTAGCTATATATGCTAGTAGATCTAGCTATGTATGCTAGTAGATCTAGCATATTTAGCAGCATCTACTAGCATATTTAGCAATATTTACTAGCATATTTAGCTAAATCTACTAGCTTATTTAGGTACATCTACTAGCATATTTAGGTACATCTACTGGCATATTTAACAACATTTACTAGCATATTTGGCTACATCTACTAGCAAATTTAGCTACATCTAATAGCATATTTAGTTACTTCAATGACTTAGTTCTTCCAATGTTGAAGCGATGAAGAACCTGAAAAGCTCTGAGTTGTATTAGTATCTACACAGTAATAACGTTGGTCGTGTTTTGTTAAAAGAGTTGTGACACAATCTTACTACCTTCAAGCAGACACAGAGACCAGCCAAAGCCTTAAATTCCTCCATCACGGAGCTTGGGTTAATTGCAGATAAAATTGTAATACCAAGGATGAACAACTAATATAAAGCTGTGTCCTCCATACACTTGAAATCATACCTGATATTCTCGTCTCACTGTTTTCGATCCTTCTTCTCCGGTGGTTTATTGTGGTCCAGACACAAAGTAGGATGCAGGTTTTCCTCCGTCAGCCATTTGTCAACAAAGTGACACACATACAGTATTTTGGGTGGTCTCTTCAAGTTCACATTCTTCTTGATTCCTCATCTGTAGGTAGGCGTTGCAAACTATACCGCTTTTCACAGCAACACTTGTGTAGTTTCACACCACAAGGCTATTTTAGTAAACTTTATGGTTGTTAAATAAATATGAAAATACCAGCCACCAGGGAGCACAAACCAGTGTATCTCTTGCGCTGGTCACCAAGTAAATGGTGAAGGTTGTGTCAGGAAGGGCATCTGATGTAAAAACAAAAAACTTGTGAATCTTCAAAGCTGATGGATAAAAATCGGAATCTGTTTGCAACAAATCACGTCTTTGGTCTAACAGTTTAAAGAATGACACGCTTGCTGAAAATTAAAATTAAAAAATCAAAACTTCAGAGCAGGTTTTGTGTTGTACGTTTGAAGTAAACTCCTTTTTTATTTATTTTTCTTCTTGCTTCCATTCATAATAGACGAGGTCACCACCACTTTTCTCACCAGTGACTTGCACTGAAGGTCACTTTTTTTGTTTTAGCATGTTAAACAAACTTTTTATCAAATAGCTGTTGTCTTGTAACCAAGATGAGTTCCAAGTTTTCTTTGTTTCAGTTTTTATTTATATCTAGAGCTAAAAGACATAGAGTCAATGAGTCATTGTCACTATTATTACATTTATTTGTACTCTAATTATTTTTGTTTTTCCTGACTTAGCTGCACATGAGCTATTCTCACAATGTCTGTAAAGATGCAAATGATTGAAGGCATCGCTTCTCGGCCTTTTGGCTAAGATCAAGTGTAGTGTAGTATTGTGTGTGGAAGGTAGATCCAAATTTTTGACAGTGACATTTTCTGGAATAACTGTAGGTCAGGTCGGGGTGCTGCCATCTAACGACAGCTCATCGAAGACCTCGGGTTTTTGGACCACATCTGGATGGCACATGCTTTATACAGACAGATGCGCG
Organism: Simpsonichthys santanae; assembly: GCA_031762415.1. Taxonomy (NCBI): domain Eukaryota; kingdom Metazoa; phylum Chordata; class Actinopteri; order Cyprinodontiformes; family Rivulidae; genus Simpsonichthys; species Simpsonichthys santanae. Next base: position 35,167,592 of record JARVLU010001196.1, on the reverse strand, counting down.
AGGGGTGAAGGGTCATCCTGCTCCTTTAATCCAGACTGAAGAAGAAAAGTGAAGAACAACAGACATGAACAAACTTCTCAAGTGGCTTCAGGGAGATGCAGTCCCTGATGGGCGTCGCTCATGTTTGCAGCTCAGTGTGCTCCTGTTTTTTTTTTGTTTGTTTGTTTTTTCTATTTAAGTAAAAACTATTGTTGTTATAACATTTTATTGTAGCTGCTCGTGTCTGTTTTTTTCTTTTGCTCTGCTCAGACATGTTTCTCCCTCCCTGACATTCCCTTCTTTCATGGTGAGGTCAGAGGTCAGGTACTGCGACCTACCCTGGGGTAGAATGAAGGATGCCCCCCTCCTTTCAGATATGGGCAGTGCCTCCTCATCTCTTTATTTTGTATACACCTGAGTCTCTTGTTCCGTCTTGAAGTGGACTGACAGAGTGCAGAAAGAGCGTCCGTATCCGGTTTCCACGCCTGTTTGGGATTGTTGGGACATATGAACCAGCTGCGTGGATTCACTGTGAAGCTGCAGGGAGATAAACGGAAAAAGTTTGAAAACTTCAAAACAAAAACACGATCCAGAAGATATAAAGCACACAAATAGAAATAAAGTTTGTTCACCCGTATCAAAACTGGTTTATTTTTATTTTTTTATCCACAGCCTGACAATTTTTAAATCAGATTATTTAGTTTTATGGACAAGATTAGCATAAATTATTTATTTATGCCACCAGACCATACAACATAGCTGGTCTCATCACTGTCTTGTAAACCTTTACTTTGACCTTTGCTGTGACCCTCCTGAAACTTTTCTCCATCCACACCATTCTGCCTGGACTCTTCTTCATCTCGTTACCACACTCCCCATTTTCCTGGCTAGTTGACACACCTGCTGCACATCCTTTCAATCCTGATCCCTCTTAAGTGTCCAGCCTCTTGTACGACTCTTCATACACCTTTTAGTTTGCATGTGCTACCTCCCTCTTTGTCCTGTTGCATCTCCTTTTTTCAGGTCTCCTTTTCAGTCCTCTCACCATCTACTCTTCTCCATCCTTGTCACTCCCAAGAATCTCAACATCTTCAACTCTGTCACTTCCAGTTCTGTCTCTTATCTTTTTGTTGATGCTGTTGACTCCAGACCATAAAACACAGCTCGTCTCACCACTCTTGCACTTTTCCTTTGACCTTTGCTGCCACCCTTTTGTCACAAATTACTCCTGAAACTTTTCTCCATCCGCACCATCTTGCCTGGATTCTCTTCTTCACCTTGTTACCACACTCCCCATTTTCCTGGATAGTCAACGCACCTGCTGCACATCCTTTCCATCCTGATCCCTCCTGTGTCCAGCATCTTATACGACTCTTCATACACCTCTCACTGTCTAATCTTCTCCATCCTTATCACTCATAAGGAGAACATCAACATATTCAGTTCTGTCACTTCCAGTTATTTCTCCTGTCTTTTTGTTTATGCCTCTGACTCTAAACCATTCAACATAGCTGGTCTCACCACTGTCTTGTAAAGATTTCAGCAAAATGAGAATAATATGATGTATGATTCTAAGATCATGGGTTACCATCACAGCCGTGCTTTGGAGAGTTTTAGTTGTAGGACTGAGGTGAAATAAGTTAGTTTGAATTTAAAGGGAACATTTCTGGTGCAGCTTTTAGCTCTGGACCCAGATATATCTTTGTCAGAAGACTGAAGAGTTTATGCATGTGTTGAGTGACATAAATCTATTCTCAAGCACACCAGAAGAATGTTTTAGAAACGTGTTTGAACAGCTGTGGCTTTACACTGATTTTAATGTCATTGTGTCAAGATTTTCACACACTTCTCTGTTTTGGACCTTATCTCGTCACACATTTAGCAGACACGATTAGAGCTAACTCTGAGCCCCAGTAAACTGTTGAACTTTTGTGATCATGCGGGGTTTTAACGGAGGGATATGAGATTCTGCCCCTCAGCTGGTGGCATTCCTTTCCTCCCAAAAATGTAATTATCTTTTCCCATTTGACTGTTTTTGTTTTCCCCTGTCCTTTCCTCGTATACTCATTTCCTGTTTTGAGCCACACCAGACTTTTAGCCTACCCGCTTCTTTGGCTCATGTAAGTATGAGAGTATATCTGTTATTTACAGCCCCCGGGGGATACCTGTCTATCTCCGTGCTTCATTGTGATTGCCATAGCGACACCCAAATTCCACAGAGCGTAGGTCACGACCTCCACCCGCTGCACCGTAAAGCTGTGACCCCTGACCTCTGCACCTGGGGACACAGGTCACAAAACCTGCGGCCATTGATTAGAAGGTGGAGTACTCTGCAATATGTTAAAACTAACAAATAACTCTTAATGCAGCAGTTTCCTTTGCATTTTCATCTCTTTCTCAAATGCAAGTGTCATTATCAATGAGACAATTACACTAAAGCTGAAAACTCTAAAGACATTTGTTAGATTTTGCAAAAAAAATAAAAAAAAATAAAAAAAATAAAATTACATCCTGTACTACTAGTAGGTTCACTTTTGCTGTATGTGCTCATGACAATAACAACAATGGTGCAGTTTTTACTATTGCTTGTAATGTCTCATTCACCCTACCTAAATACTCATTTGTGTTTTATATGCTGAAAAGGTTTATTAAGAGAGAAAAACAAAAACAAAGGAAAAACAAATTTGCTTTTGTCATAACTACGTTGTTTTAGAACAATTTGAATCAAGTTCCTGTGAATGCTACATTTGATCTCTGCACCATCTTCACTTTTGTATTAAACACAACTGGTTTGTTAGCCCACATCGATTAACATCAAACACGTAATGCAAAACCGAACGGGTCAAACGAAAGCAGGCAGAGAGCCACTGAAAATCTTGTGTTTTGGTTTAGGTCGTGTTTGAAAAAGTTGCATTTTGCTGTGTACGTTTCACATACCGTTAAATTGCTGGTCAGAGGCTCAAAGTAAACAATCTTAGACTTCTATGTAAATAATAGTACACAACAAATGGTGTAAATGTTTATACAATACAAATGCTATCAGAGGTTTTAAGATTGAAGTTGTTTAATGATGCGTTCTACTGCAGGTGGGACACTGACGGCTTATAACAACTCCACAGAATCCCACAAAATAAAAAACCTCTTTTAACACGAGACATTTTAACAAAAACTGCCCCATTGTTCAGGAAGTAGCTACAAATCAAAGCTGATTCTAAACTTTTAACAAATATATTTGAATTGTAAAGGGTAGAAACTGTCCATTCTGTTCAGAGAAATATTTAAAAATATTGTCATCTTAGAGTCTGGTTTATATTATTAAATCTGATCATATGTCTGACGAAGCACTCACAGGCGTCGAGGAAGTGTTAACGTGTAAATTGACCTTCAGCCCCTCAAACTGCATTAGTCCATAATTACATGGTTTTATGTTTTCTTTAGTCATTCACAGCCATGTAATGATTTACTTCTGCAGATCTCTGAGTCCAGCCGGCGCTGTAGTGTAACTGTAGAAGGTGAGTGCTGTGTGTGGTGCCGATACGCTTGTCTCTTCACGAATGGCCCAACACGAAGGATATCCAATCATGAAAATTATTTATTGGATGGGGAGGGAAATAAATATGACAATAATTACATTTAAAATAACTTATTTAATTAAGAATGATGATGATAATGATATTAATAATAATAATAATAATGCAAAAACATTATCGAATTGTAAATATCACACATTTTAAGTGTTAGTAATATGCATTTGTTGAATTTTCTATAATACTGTATTTTTGTTATTTAATTTACACACGGGATCATTTAGGGCAACTATCATCGTTTAACAATGCATGTCTGGCAACGACAAACATGTAGCAAAACAGGTACACATCTGTTTAAGTTAACACAAAATCTCCTTCGTGTTCACTTGGTTTGATTTTTTTTTTTTAACCATTTATGTTTGATTTTGAATAACTTATACAAGGATTTATAGGTACAGAATGAGGGGTAATTTTGGTTTAGCTTTAGATTTGAATAACAGTAATATAATTTAGGATTATTGAATATAAAACCAAGCTCCGAAGATTAAATTCCCATTTAGAGCTCATTTAAATTATTATGCATCTTGGTGTTTGGGATATTTCGTGTCTTTACACTGTTGATAAATTGTCATGAATATGGAAAATATTTAAGATTTTTCTGCTATAAAAACTATGATTACATCTATGCTAAACTACTAGCTTATATCAGAGAATTAAAAAGCTTTAAAGCAGAAGGTGGGCTCCCATTTTTCCTCTAAATGTACCTGTAAATTGCTTTAACAGGGAGATGATTTCATGTATACATTCATTACTCATCATCACACTCTATCTGGTTCTGACTTGGAGCATCGAGATTAATGACTTAGTAATACATCCTCAAAATCCTGTTTTGTCTGACCATTTTAATTACCTTTGAGTTTACATTAAACACAGTCACTGAGAGTAAATTTCATCTTAGCAGGTGTGTAACTGTTCCTATCAATCCCAGCTGGATGAAGCAGATGGCCGCTTGACCTGAGCCTATTTCTGCTAAAGGTTTTTTCCTCATGAGGGCGTTTTTCCTTTCCACTGTCGCCTTCATGCTTGCTCAAGATAATAGTTCTGTGATGGGGTTAAATTCAAAGCAGCCTGCTCCTCAGATAAATAGTGTTAACTTAACTGAAATGAATTAATTAGATGCAATATCAATAAAATCATATATATTTTTATTAATAAAAAATATGCTCTTAAAGTTGATTGTATAGAATCACTAACTGGCCTTCCAGTAAATATGGATATCATTTATGTGTAAGCTAGAAATGCTCTGAACAAAATTATTTATAAAGCACCAAGTCATAACAGAAGTCGCCTCAGGGCACTGAGCATAAACTTTTAATACCATAAGGCTAAACAAAGCTCTCAGTTTTATTAACAAACAATATGTTAACTTATCTGTTTATTTAAATTGTATGGCTCCAAACTTCTGTGTAATTGTGCTTAACTGTGTTTAAAACTTCCTTAAGTTTCAGCCATAGACTGGATTTGTAACATTCGTAAATACTGTATATATATTAAAAATAAAATATAAATATAAAAAACTACTAGGATTGTTTTGATGCACAGATAATTTTTATTTAGACATAATTAGGTTTAAAATAATTAAAAAAAAAACAGTTTATAACAAGATAATTTAATATTATCATTCAAAAAAAGTTTTTTTTTTTTTTTTTTATTTTTTTTTTTTTTTATTTTTTATTTTTTTTTTTTTAAATAAAATACTGTACTTATTGCTCTGCTTCCAAAGCTTCTACAAATAGATTATGAGGGTTCATTACCGGGCTCTACGGTAATTTTTTTTACCTTTTTCTTTCTCAAATCTGCATAGCCTATACTTAATAAAAAAAAAATTAAAAAAAAAGGGTAACAGTGTGTTAACCTTTCAATTTCATAAACTTTATCTTCATAAACTGTTTTTTATGTAGCATCTTTACTTTGTTTCACTGTGTACTGTGCACATTTTATTTGGTTGAAATTACACTAAATCGCCTTACACTAGTTTATCAATACTGCATTCATTTTTACGTTTTTTTTATTTATTTATTTATTTTATTTTCTGTTCACATAATTTAGTTTAAAACTAAGTAAAAACAGTAACATCTATAGTCATTTAACAAGTTCAGTATGAGAGGCAAGTAAAAAACAGAGGGGAAATTATTTAACCGGGCTCTCCGGTAAATTTTTTACTTTTTTTTTTTTTTTTCTCAAATCTGCATAGCCTATACTTAAAAAAGGGGGTAACATAGTGTGTTAACTTTCAATTTCATGAACTTTGTGTTCACAAACCGTTTTTTACGTAGCATATTTGTGATTTTGTTTCACTGTGTACTGTGCACACTTTATTTAGTTGAAATTACACTAAATCGCCTTACACTAGTTTATCAATACAGTACTGCGCTAATTTTTGTTTTTTTAATCATTTTAATTTTCTGCTCACATAATTTAGTTTAAAACTAAGTAAAAACAGTTCACCAAACTTACACAGTAAACATCTATAGCCATTTAACAAGTTCGGTATGAGAGGCAAGTAAAAAAGGCGGGAAAATTCTTCAACCGGGCACTCCGGTAAATTTGGCCTTTTCTTATGCACATTCATGTAATGGGGGCTCTATAAGAATCTAGTTTATATGTTTTACTCTTACAGATACTCAATGGACTCAATCGTTACTTGTCTGTATTTTAGCCTTTCTGTTGCTTGAATACAATTTTTGATCCAAACTGGAGTTTTAAACTTTACACCCTCTAAACTGGTCAGTTTCATGGTTTACATCTGAAGCGCTGGACCTGCGGGTGGTAAGACTTGGCTTCAATGTTTGTGCCAAGTTGCCAGTTTGAATCCTTGCTGCTGCTTTTCACTCTTGTTCATTTGGCAGCAGTAAACTGGTGGGACGTCCATCACTGTTTGTTTGCCTGTCTTCTGGGCTTTTGGACCAAACCACACAACCATCTGCCCTCTGCCTGGCTCCTGTCCCACCCAACTGTTAATTCAGTGTAAACCTCAGCAAAACGTCAGGAACCCTGGCACACGTCTGCATTGCAAGATCTATTGTAATGGCCATTCCTTCATTAGGTTCCAGAAGTCTCCAGGTCAAAGAGTCCCAATTATAGGAACAATGAAGATGCACGTGCAGATGTCGAGACGTTTAACTTCTTGTTTCATGGTATGGTGTTTGTAGCTCAATCTTATCTGGTTTGCTTAATGTATTTTGGCACAAACAAGTAAAAGACAGATCTATTAGACTTAATTTTACTTCAGCCGTGATCATTTTCAATTGCAAAACTTTGAGCCACTTTTTCTTCACTGCTCTCTTGAGTGGATCATGGTGATGCGCCTCATCAGCTGAACTGGACGGTTGTTCACCCTTCACGTTGTTCCATCACATGTACCACATGACGAACGACAATAAAGAAACCTTGACCTAGAGATTCAGGTTTCAGTAGCAGCCCTTGTTTTTAAATACTTATGATAATACTTATTTGGGGCGGCTGTGGCGGAGTGGTTAGAGCAGTCATCCTCCAATGCAAGAGTTGCAGGTTCATTTCCACCAGCAGTCACATGCCGAAGTGTCCCTGGGCAAGACACTGAACCCCTCCTTACCTCCGATGTGCAGGGCCAGCCCACGCCTCCATGAGGCCGTAAATTAAATTTGGTTTGGGGCCCTCTATTTCTGCTAATAATGTGGATTACTGCAATCAGCAGTCGGATGATCACATCATTCACCCACCTAACATGAACTCTCCAAGAAATTATCTAGTTTAGAGCGACAAGTTGATTTATTTGTTGTGTTTCTGAAATAGCAATACAAAAAAAAACTATTAATTAACTTATTACTATAGACAAGACAAACATATCGTGATAACTAAGGTGGCAAAGAACTATCTTCAATAGTAAAGCAATATAAAAAGGGTTGTAAACTCAATCAAATCCAGCATGCAACATAAAGCAATATAACATACATTATACAAATTATATAAAGTAAACAAACATCTCACATGAGGCACACGGAGAGCATGGCTTGGCTTATTCGATTTAACAGCACACTACATGCAACTTAACTTGTGCATAACTAAAATATGCATTAACATCAGACTAAATAACATTAGGCTCACCTTCTGTCATTTACACACAGCAGTAAACCAGGAAACCAACAATAGATGCTCAAAAAACAAAATTATATCTGTTTTGGGAGAGAAAAAGACTTTACTGCACGCAGCAGCGAACTTTACACAGAACAGCCATGGTGCATTCAATAATGTAAGAATCATGAAATTAAAAAAAGAAAACAAGCTACAGTCAACGAGAACTTAGCTCAGTAAGCAAATGAACCACATATAAATAATGGGCTTTCTAACAAGAATCGTATAAAAATCATTAAAAAAATTTTCAATCCCACTTAGAGGGCCCCCTAGTGGCCCGGAGGCCCTAAGCAGCCACTTAAGATGCTTATGCCTCTGGCTAAAGGTGCTACAGTCCATTTACCATAGTTATCTTGTCCAATTGTGCAACCTGTTATGTTTCAAGTTCCAATTTTCGTACCAAACCAATTCAGATTTGATTAAGTAAAAAACACGTTTTCAGTGTTTTTTTTTTTTTTTTTTTTTTCATTAGCTGCATTATAAGTGTGCTGGGTTAAATAAATGTAAGAATTTGAGAAGTGGGGGGTTCAACAATGACAATGTCTGATCTCTAGATTTAACAGCAATGATTTATTTTTGTAACAGCCCCAAAAGCCCTTTCACTGGAAACATTTTTTAACCTCGAACCTCTCCGTCACTCTCCTTTTACTAACTCCCTTTTTTCTCCTGCCTGCGCTCTTCTCTCCCCTCTTGTCTTTGTTTGAAAACATCTTTCAATTTCCTGGGTAGCTGCCTTCAAAGGGAGCGGGAGGAGGGCGAAAGGCTGAGTGGGATGCCAGAGGCCCAGTGACAGCTGGGAGGCAGGAGACTCTGAGAGCAGATCAGAGGGTTTGAGTTTCTGACCGCCGCAGACACACTGTCATTCCCTGAGCCGCTGATCCTCGCTGCTTTCAAACACACACACACACACACACTCCAAACGTAAAGAAAAACACAGATGAATTCAAGCATGAATGTTCAACTGAACAAAGTTGCTAAAACTCACTATAAGTTGAACATGTTCATGTGTGTATAAAGAAACGGAGTTCAGACATTGTTTTAATATTTAATTGATGAATTACAAAATATTTGCTCCAGTGCAAATCAGCGCCATTGGAAAATAGAATAAATTAAATTTGTTTGACATCACCAGCCCTCTTTTTGTGAAGGCACCGGTGGAACAGATGTCTCTTCTTTGTTTTCTTCTTTTGGGATTCATTTGCAACCTGCTCTGTGAAAGATTTCTGACCCATCTGGCTTCCCGTACTTCCGCGTCTTGGTTTCCGACGCGATCGCCAGGATTGTGAAACCTTTCAACTCAGCCAATTTGAAACAATCTCACAGATCTCCAAGCTTTTACATTTCATTTTGGGTGTGGAGTGCTTTAGACACGTGGGTGAAAGTTCTTTGTTAACGCGACGTTGGCGTGCTGTTTGGTTCGCGATGAGCCCGGGTGTGAGCAGCGGAGACAAACTGCACCTGCAGCAAACCAAGGAGGACACCTCGCTAATCCCTGCTAACAGGCGGCAGGGATCAGGTTTTGATAATATCAGTTAATCACTAAATATACTCCGCTTTGGTGGGTTAGACTCTTCCTTTAAATGTAGTTGTGCCGTAAATGTCAACATTATCGCCACCTAATGGTCGACATGGGGTCATCTGTCATTACATTCTAGATTTACAGTACAGTAGTTTCAATTCTAGGGAAAATAATGGTTTAAAATAAGATTAGTAGCGTGGTTGAAGCCTTACACACCACAGAGGAACATGTGTAACAAACGTGCTGCTTCTGAAACTAAACATGAACTTCCAGCAGGTTGATGCAAAACTGAAAGCCGATACAAAGAAACAGTTCTCAGGAGCACCTGTCTCGAACCAACGCCCTTCACCGCAGTGCCAAAAGTCTTCTCAGGCTGCGGGGCGGCTTGCAACATCAAGCTTTTTCTTCCAGCTGATGATGTAAGTGTTGAGGGAAGAGCGAAAATAACCGTATTCAATTTGCATAATGTGTTGACTTTGGAACCAAAGCCTTTGGGCTGGACAGACCTTCTCGTTGGCAGCTCTCTCACTCAACACATTTTAGTGATTAATGCACCCAAACAGACCTGAAACATCTGTCCTGTTTTCTCATCAAACTGTCTTTTGGCGCTGCATGCAGCCCCACAACTTCATACCAGTTTGTCTGTTGTGTGGTGACTTCAAAGCCAGCTCAGGTAATGGCACCTTGCGTCATTACTTTATAGAGCCTTCAGAGTTCCTGGCACCACATTAAAAACTGTTCATGGGGTGCAAATTAAAGAGAAACAAGTACTGTCTTGACAGCAGTGGGTAAAGTGATGCCAGGTTACGTTTTGTTGCTGTCTGACGTCCAAAACCCCCTGGAGTAAAGTGACATCAGCAACCGCAAAGCGCCCGTTTGCACACGTGCGGGGTGAAGGGAGGATCTGTTTGGAAAAGGCTTCCCTCGCCTCAAAAACCAGAGTGTTGACTGCTCTCGTATTCCCAGAGCATCTCGCACTCTCGAGGAAAAATACGCAAGTCTAGCAACGAGAAGACGGCAGGGAAATGAGACAGTTGAGCTGTAGGAGGGAGAACAAGAGGTGAGGGAAAAGGGGGAGACGCAGAGGGACAGAGAAAAAGAAAAGGGGGAGGGAGGGTTTTTCTTAATCCCTCCACATCTGGCTTCTATTAGGATGTGGGGCCGCTAAAATAATGTTTTTCGCCCGACAAGCCTCTCTGTGCTATAAATTACCCACCAGCCACTGTGCCTTCCTGACTGAAACTCTTTCAGAGGGCCAGTTTTTTATTTCTGCAACTCCTCCCCCGTTTCTCTCCCCTCCGTGCTCACCCCATTTCAAAACTCCCTCCCAGCAGCAGTACACTTCCTGTCTGGAACCAAAAACTTCACTAATCTCATAGACCCGAACGCTTGGATGTTTGTTAGTCCGCATTTTGAGTTGGGAAAGTAAAATCTGTAATGTGTGACTATCTTAAGATTTTGTAGCTTTATTCTTTTTAAGCAAGCGGAAACAGAAAATAAATGCTTGTTTGATTTAAAAGTAAAGTAAAGTGCAATGTGTTGTTATTGTATGTTCATTCATTCATTCATTCATTCAACCTTTATTTAGGCAGGTTAATCTCATTGAGCCTCGAGGACTCATTTACAAGTTCCCATACAATGGCGAAATTGGTTCTCTCCATTTAACCCATCACACCTGGGATACACCCAGGTGGAGCAGTGGGCAGCTATATAGGCGCCCGGGGAGCAATTGGGGATTAGGTGTCTTGCTCAGAGACACCACGACATGTGGGGATCGAACCTGGGACTTTCGGGTCCCAGGTCGGCTGCCCATATCGGTCCCAGTTTGTGCCTCCATTTGCGCACAACATTCCCGTCACACATTAATCCTGGCAGGAAAGCATTCTCAGAATGAATATTTTAAATGTTCTCATGGCAAAGTCATGAAGACCGGTCAACAAAACACAAAAATCATAAAGTAAATGTCACCTCAGATTTTTGAGGTGAGGCGAGGGAAGACTTTTCCAAAGTCGCCCAAGATCAGAGGCAACGCATTAAACACAATGGTACTTCTTCCAGTTTTTTAACTGTCAACAATGGTGTACCACAAGGCTCAGTCTTAGGACACACTTTCTTTACAATCTACATACATGGGCAGTCATCCTCCAATGCAAGAGTTGGGAGTTCGATTCTACCAGCAGCTAAATGCCGTAGTCAAAGTCAACTTTATTGTCAAAACTGCAATATGTACAGGACATACACAGGATTGAAATTTCATTACTCTCAGACCCCTGGTGCAACAATAACCAATTTAACATTAAAACAATAAACACTAGCGTAAAATGAAACAATAAAATTGTGATACTGTCCTGAGTTTTGGTGTTTTAGTGTCCCTGGGCAAGACAATGAACCCCTCATTGCCTCTGATGTGTGTTCCATCAGTGCATAAATGTGATTTAAAAGCACTGATTATTCTATGTACAGATATAGTAGAGTGCTGTATGAATGGGTAAATGAGGGCACAGATTGTAGTAGCGCTTTGAGTATCTTGATAAGATAAAGGTGCTATGTAAGTTATTCTGTTGCTAATGAATTGGAGCCAAATAACTGAAAATGGAAACCAAATGACGTAAACTGATGTTCTCTGTTAGAGTCCAAGAGAAAAAAACTACTTTATTCTGTAATAATAGGTCAAAACGCTTAATTTTAACAACAGCAAGCCTTTATAGACTCTTACAGCCAGTTGTTTTACACATGTTTTCGAAGAGTGCTTCTCAGTAACGTCACTAATTTAAGAAAGACGAACTTAAGGCTCAACTCCCCCGAGAGATAATCACTCCTGTCAGAACGGACTTTATCTTATAAGTTCGCAAAGTTTAACATCAACAAAAAGCTAAATAATAAGGGAAACACGCAGTCACGACATGCCTTTAAACCTCACAGCTCGGCTTTCGTTGCACGCCTCAGTGTCCCTGGTGAGGCTCATCTCCTCCAGGGGTTAAACAGAGTTCAGTGTGCAGAAGAGCATAAAATTGGTGCAGGTATGGAGCTGGAGACATGAGGTCTGAGGGCCACTCAGAGGGCCCGGGCAGGGCCTTGTGAAGGAGGGAGGAATCTGGGTGTAAGGGGGGACGGGTCAGCGCCGCTTCACCAGTAAGACCAATTAGATAAATGAGAACTGACAGCCAGAGGATGAAAGGAAGACGCCTGACTTAATGTGCAAATTCAAGACGTAACATTGACCTTCCCAAACTTGATTTTGGAGCCATTAACCACCTGTTTGATGAAGGCAGCTGGCGGAGTCTTCCTCAGGTGATGGCTGTGAAGAAGGGCACATCTGCTCTGACACCAGAGCCCGTGGGGCTGCAGGATCCTTCCTCTAAAACACGGTCTGCTTTCTTTTTTTATTTTACACAGATAAAATCTAAACTATAGTTAAAAAGGCTCAAAATAGTTACTGAAAGATGAAGGTAGAGCAGAACTGTTTTAGCTCGTGTCAATGTGTCTGTTGCCAAATTATTTCAGGAACTACTGGATACATTTTCGTGAAACTTTTAGAAACTAATTCAACTTGATTTTTAAATCCACAGACTTCCAATTATTAAAAAAAAAAAAACACAAATGAGCTATGATGTCAATTTTCCACATATTTAGCGACAACTTGGTGTAGTAGCTGAGAGTGATCTACAAATGTTGCGCTTGTGGAGGAATTGAAGCCAGGAATGCAGACTTATTCAAAGAGCACAAATGTTAAACATACTTTATTAAAGTAAATAAATAAATAAAAAAAAAGGAGAAAGGTTGCCATGAAACCCCAATCCAAATCAAGATGGCTTCCACAGCAAATCAGCTTCAGTAAAAGCAAAATGATTAATTCAGTTTTTTAAAGATTGGTGTGGTAGTAGATGAGAGTTGAACTCAACACATAGTCCAACTACTCATCGAGAAAGATATTAAACGTTAAAGTAATTTGCTTCACATATGTCAGTACAGTTCAAGATGGCCACCACAGCTAACCAACATTAGTCTGGATACAACTGAGTTCATTTTTACAGCTATCAAGCTAACGTGGTACCTGAGAGTCCCCAAACACGTTATTTTCAGTTTGACCATTCCTTCAATAAACGCTGGCTCTTTATTGGAATAAAAACATGACGTTCGTGACCTTTGTTTCGCTAAAGGTGGCCAACATCTCTTTGTTTTGAATTATTCCCATAACAAGTCTGAATTTAAGGGCTAGTAAGTCCCACCCATTCCCATCACAAAAACTATTGGACAACTCTTGATTTGTTGCGAATGTGCAAAGCGTAGGGGGCAGGACTGGAACGTAAAGGTGAGTTTGGCTAACTGCGACAATATCCTGTTGACTGCAAATAAAGAAAGCCTACCTGTATAAGCTCAAAGAATTTGTATCTTTTCATACTGATGACACGATAAATTCTACTTTAGTTTGGTATAACTCACGTGGTTTGCTGCAACAGTGTTTGTCAGAGTCCTTTGAAGAAAGAAACAAGCCTGCTGGGGTGGACGAATGGTCACATTTCAGCACATTGTAACTCGAGCCCGTCATGGCCGGTAATCTGGATGGAGCACCCACCGCATCATACCAATGCCCCCCACCCCTGTCTTTTCCTTCTGTCTCTATTATTCCATCCCATAATTGCCATCTGAACTTCTGCCAGATGTTGAGAGAGAGCCGTGTCATCAGAGAGCTCAGATGGACCGACTGGAAGCCGGATCCCAGTCTAAGAGTCTGTTTTCACAGAGAAAATGTAATGCGGACCTGCAGTGATTTATGATCCGTGACTCCAATATCTGTGGTTTCATTATCTCACTTTGGAAAACTGCTGTTGCTACGGCTATCTGCAGCCACGACGCCTGTGTATCCTCAGGCTGTCAGGCTTTATCTCGGCTCGCAGCAAGAATGTTCAGATAAGAGATGAGTAAGGAGATAGCTGGTCTGATTGCTGAGGTTGCAGATGTGAGCCGCCCCTCGGATTCCAACTCAGGAACACCCCAGTTTATAATGAAACTAATGTTTCTTCAAAGAATGCATATCGTCCGCTGCATTGTTGGACAGAGTTTGTTTTACTGCTGCCATTGGGTCAAAAGACCCACGAGGCCTCAAACGGCAGCAGGAGGGTTAACTAAAGATCTGTTGGTGCTCAAGTATGTGATTACTCTCAACTACCACTATCCCTAATTCCAGCTCAGTGTTTGTAAAAGTGATGGATATGTCACCAGTTTTGTATTTGCTAAGATCATTTAGCCGATTTATTTACTAAGATTTCATTAAAACCTGTCCTTGTCCTATTGGGTCAGTGCTGATGCTGAGGCAGAGGAGCTTACTGAAAACCAAACCTAAAGATAACTAAAGTCGTTTTCACACCTGACAGTCCAGTAGACTCGGTTTGATCGGGGACCAAAATTAAGAACATTCGTTTACATTTTCAGCTGGTGAGGTTCGCATTCAGTCGATCGAGTCAACCTGTCCCCCACCCCACCTGTGGTGACGCCGCACCAAGAACTACTGAAGGAAACGACAAGAAAACCTCTGAAGAAGACACCTTCTTCTTCTGGAAATAAACCCAAACATGGAGTGGCATCAAATTTTAGAAGTTTTAAGATTTCAGTTTTGTCATTTTTCATGAGGTAAGAGAAATGCATGTTTGTTTTGGTTGTATTTACACAGAATGCCCTGCGCTGTAGTCCACTTCCTGCTTTTGGGGCAGTCTCCAGTCGGCTTGCATTCACAATGCATTTGAAACGCGCCAGAGTTCACTTCAACCAAACCGGGACCTAGGTTTTTAGATGGATCAGAGTTCACTTTTTTGGTCCGCATCAGAGCTCAATTGCACATTCATACCTCCCCAAATGAACCGGACTTTCTAGGCAAAGGGACTAGAGTTTGATTAAAGTGGACTAAACAGGGCTGGTGTGAATGCACCCTAAAGGACTGGTGAGGCTACACAAAACAAAAACTAAGGAGCAAACAAACCATGGGTCAGGAATATTCAAACTGGTCACAGCATAATATGGCAACAAGTGAGTATAATAGCTAATTTATAGTCGGCGAGATGGCAAGATATAACTGTGGCAAGATATACGGGGAGGAAACCAACAGAACACTTGATAAACAAGGAGTCCAAGTAAAAAATTAAAAAAGACATACTTTACATCTACAAAGACAAGATGCAAAAGATAAATCAGAGTCAGAGATTCTTTATTGTCATTCGCACCACATGTGGTACATGTGATGAAACGAGATTATGTACACAGGGTC
>JARVLU010001196.1:35000199-35011470 GCA_031762415.1 Simpsonichthys santanae | reverse complement strand
ATCTTTATTGTCATTTGCACCACATGTGGTACATGTGATTAAACGAAATTATGTACACAGGGTCCCAGTTACATCCAGCAAAAATACAAATTGTAAAGAAAAACATTAGTAAGATCTAAGATATGAACTAAAAAAATACACTAAAATTACTAGTACAAAACAATGTGCCAAACAGCAGCACGAACATGAGTCAGTGTGAGCAGATGGAGACAAATGAACACAGCAGCATGAAATAAAGCAGCAGCATGAGAAGCACATATCAACAATCAGGTGGCATTACAATATTTTGTTTCACAGTGATTATCCCGATTAGAGATTTATGAGTCTAACAGCGTCAGGGTAGAAGCTGTTCCTCAGCCTAGTGGTTCTACATTTAATGCTCCTCAACCTTCTGCCTGAGGGGAGCGGGGCAAAACGTGTGTGTGCTGGGTGAGTGGGGTCCTTCATGGTGCAGGTGACCCTCTTCCTGCCTCTGGAGGTGTAGCCTAGTAGGTGTAGATAGTTCTCTCTGTGAGCGTCAGTTTCTTATGTTTGTAGTTTCTCATAAATATCTGCAAATTTTGATTCTAAAACTGATTATAGCAAATAAACAGGGTTTTTGTTATCTCTCCATGCTAAACTTTAAAATTCATTCAACCTTTATTTAGGCAGGTTAATCTCATTGAGCCTCAGGGACTCATTTGTTTGTTTATTTTACTTGTTTATTTTAATGAAATTACACTGAGAGGTAAATGTACTGGCATAAATGGAATTCAATAAACAATCAAACGTGAAAAATAAATAGTATTAAATGAGCTGAGATATTTCAAATATAATTCCTTTGAGTAAAATAGTCATTTTAAGGCAATAATCTTTCAGTATGGCAATTAATGGGAATTTTTAAAGTAGTTTTGTGCCTGCGCTATAGGTTTTAAAATATTTCATTTGGCTATACAGTATGTTGTAAAAAGGCCCAAACACTCTTACAGTGTCAATTTTTTTAAATGTTATCACTGTAATCGTATTCTGACTTCTGAGCGTCACATTGAGTTTTGTTGCGTTTGAAAATTGTAATTTAAGGACTTTCTTGTCACTAAAAGTACTTAATCGTTAAACACCTCATAGCTGCCAACTATACACGCAAACTAGACAAACTGATTAACAGAAGCAATGGAAAAACAAAACTGAAAGTCATTTTTCATATTTAGTCATGAATTGAATTAAATCAATTCAAAAACATTCAAGAAGTCCTGAAGTCACTGCAGTGAGAAAAGCTACACTTTGTAAATAAATCATCTCAAGTTCTTCGACCATCAAACAAGTCCCTATGACTTTGAGATATTTCTTACTGTTGTATCGTAACTCAAGTTTGTTTTTTGTTTCCTACCACAGGGTTACCCACAAGGGAAGCTTTCTAGCGTATCTGAGAAGGTAAACTCCATCAACTCTCCGCTCATAGGAACCCCCAAATCCCAAAGTGGAACTCCGCGGCCAGCCTCTGCAGGAGCCGGGGGTCCGTTGCCTCCTGCAGGGACGCCCTCGTCAGCAGGGCACTCTGATAATGAATCTTCTCAGACCAGACCTGCTGGAGCTTCCAGCAACAACATCACCACCCACAGGTCAGAGGTAGGAAGCAAAGCCACTTCTGGAGGTGTAGACTCTGGAAACGTAGAGGGTGTGGGTGGTATGGCTATTCCCAGTGCTTCTGCATCCCCATCAGGAAGTCCCAGCATCTTGTCTGCACATCTACAGGGTGACCCAGTCCAGAGGAGCGGCCCTGCGAGCATAGACTGTCTTTCCAAAGAACAGCTCGAACACAGAGAGCGCTCTTTGCAGACTCTGAGAGACATTGAGAGGCTGTTTCTTCGCGGTGTAACAGCGGGAAGTCCTGGAGACCCAGGAGGTTCCAACAACCCAGTTAACCCAAATAATAACGCAGAGAGGAGTGGGATCGACGATTCTGAGAATGGTACGAACAACTCAGGAAATTGTGGCAGTGGGAACATGCTAACCTCCGCTTCAGTGGGAGGAATGAAGACGTATGAAGAGCCCCTGCAGTCCATGATTTCTCAAACACAGTCCCTTGTTGGACCTGCCCTCGACAGCCCCCAGATGGATTCTCACTTACCACAACACCCGCATCACCAAATGTCTTCACCCAGGGACAACATGGGTCCCCTGCTCGGACCGGATGGGCTGTCACGAGAACAGATGGCTTGGAGGAAACTTCAAGAAGAGTACTATCAAGAAAAGAGACGTCAACAGGAGATGCAGCCGCCTGGTCACCCGCAGCACTTCAGAATGATTCCTGAGGTGGGTGTGCACGGAGGTTCTGTGATGATGAGAGGACCCCCTCCTCCTTACCACAGCAAGCTTGGAGACCAACAGTGGAGCCCTACTAATTTGATGAGAGCTGGAATGGGTGGAAATGGACGAATATTGGATCTGCACCAAGAGGGACCACGTGGCCCTAGGTTCCTAGGGCAAATCCAAAGAGGGCAGCCCGGCGCAGGGGGCTTTCCTGGTAGTCCTGGGGGAGGTTTATCAATAGAGGGTCTAGGACCTCAAAGATCCAGTCGTTCCGGGATGATTTGGCCTGATGAGATGCCGAACAACATTGGCGGGGGAGGTGTCTTCCATGGCTGTTACCCCAGTGGGCCTTCACCGCATTTTCAAGGGGACTCTGAGTTTTTAACGCGTGAGGAAATGTTTAGGATCATGGAGAAACGGCACGTGCAAGGTGTTTCCAGGTTTGAGCTGGACAGACTGGCAAAACAGCAGCAACAGGGAAACATGGGCACAAGAATTCTGGATAGTCTTGGTGCCCCAGACTTTCCTAATATGGGAATGGGCCGCGGTCCACCCTCTGGTCGAGGTGATCCAATGGACTTTCCTGGTTCCCGAGAGATGATGGGGTCACCTGGTGCATGTCCTCAGATGAGAGACTTGGTGGATTCTCCTTTAGGGAGCAATATTCCAATGAACATGAACCCACAGATGAATCTTCAGCAGCAGCAGCAGCAGATGATGCTCTCTCAGAGACTCCGAGGAAGTCATGGAGGTAGAGGGACCTTAGGTGAGATGTTTGGAATTGGAGACATTTCACGAATCAGTGCTTTACAAAACGATAGAGGACGAAATAAGGGAATGATCCCTGGACCTGATGGCCCCTTCCAGTTTCCTAGTCAAGGTCCTTTTTCTGAAGGACAAGTAGATGGACCTTATCTTCAGCAACCTGGCCCTGAGATGTTTGGACCTGAACAGACAGGTCCCAGTCAAATTGGAGGTACATTGCGGCTCAGCCATCTGCCACTGACTGAAGAACTTAGAGGACCAGATATTGGTTCTAGGCACCCCTCTGACCTGTCCAGTAACGTTAACGCCCTAACATCTCCCTCAGTGCCGTCTTCTCACCAACTCAAGTCACCATCTCTCAGTCAAGAGCCATCTCCCCTTTTGCCTTCGCCTTCTGCGCAAGGACTGAAGTCACCACTCCCCTCTTCTGGGCATCACCCCACATTTCCCCCAGCATCCGGTGCAGGGACTCCTTGCTCTAATTCCTTGAAGTCTCCTCAAATAATGGGGTCCTCCAGCCTTGTGTTGCATTCTCCATCCAATTCTCCTGGACAGCTCAAGTCTCCAGCCATAGCTATGGGCTCTCCTGTGTGGACAGGGGAGCCTAAAGCAGCTCTTCCAAGTCCAGGGGGTCCAACCGGTGGGAAGGTTGCTGGAAATGGAGGAAGCAGCTCCACTGACACAGGTACAGTCCAGAGCAAACTCCAAGCAGACAGCATTTTTCTTTTGTTGCTGTGAAGATAATGATTTTCTGAATTTCTTGCAGGCCAGTCCCACCCCCCAAGGAGTTCCAGTTCGACCCCCATTAGCCAGCCTGGCTCCATGAACCCCAGTATGCCATTTACGACGTCTCCTGATGCCCCGCAATCTCAGAATCCTTTATCCCTGATCATGTCCCAGATGTCCAAGTATGCCGTTCCCAGTTCTACTCCTCTCTACCACGATGCAATCAAGACGATTGCCACGTCCGATGACGAGATGATGCCAGAGCGCCCTCTCCTGTCTGGAGTCAGTATTGGAGGTACGAAAACATGACAAAAGACCAAATGTCTTCAAATGTCCAAATGTCAAAGGTTGTGGGAATTAAAACCAGCAGGACCCGGTTATTAAAATCATAATTATTAAACAGTTTTTCAATTAGTTTGGAAGCACGTTACATTTATTGCACTTGAAGGACTGTGAACAATGTAGTAGTTTTCTTTGGTAACCTCAAGTTGAACTTTCTATTAAAATACCCAACAAAGTATTTATTCGTACTGCTGTGTAAAGTAAAACAAACTAATAAAAACTGCAGTATAGTGCAGGTTCTAGTTTATTGTAGGGTCCAATGAAACCTGTTCTGCACACATTGACATTTGTTTTTCTTTTCTCTTAATTGCATGTTATGTGATGTAACTACATGTTTTTCATATACTGTACATTTTTTTCATGACAAGGCAAAATAAAAATATATTAGAATAGTTCAATGGGAAAATAGCTAAAATTTCATAAACATTGACAAATTTCAATAAAAAGCAAAGACTGATTCAGTATTGCATAAGATAAAATAAAACGCTAATAAAAGCTCATTGTAACAAAGTAGCTGAAAGCTAGAAGTCTAACTTTACATATTTAAAATCTAAAATTAGTACAAAAAAGATTAAAGTAAGCTAAAGGTAGCAAAATGTTAGCTACACGCTAATGTTGCCAACAACTAGCTAAAAGCTAAACTTGTCAAAAAAAGTTAGCTACAAATATCAGAACTTTAAATACTTAAGTTGTAAAAAAGACAGCTAAAGGTTAGCTAAAATCTTAACGTAGCAAAAGACGTGCAAAATGCTGACCAAAATAAAAAGTAAAAGGTGGCTAGAAGCCTAAATATAGCATAAAGTTAAATGTAGCAAAAAGTTATAAATATCTTGAAATGCTAAAGTAGTAAACAACTAGCTAAAAGCAGCTAAAGGTTAAGTTAACAAAAAAACTTGCAAAATGCTGGCTGAAGTCTAAAAAAAGATGTTGAAAAGCTAATCAGCAAAAATGTAGGTAAAAAAAGCTAAAGTAATAAAAAGCTAGGTAAAAGTAATGAAAGGTTAGTTAAAAGCTAGATGCAGCAAAAGATTAGCAAAAAGAAGCTAATCTAAAATTAGCCAAAGGTGGCTAAAACGTAAATACTACAGAAAGTTAATAAAAGTAGTAAAAGTCTGGTTCAGAGTAGCAGAGGGCCGCCTGTGTTCTGTGGTCGTGATCAGGTGGTGAAAACCTGATTTGTGAAGTTTATTTTGACATTTGTTTTTATTTATATATTTTTTGTTCTCTCTGTGTTCCCTGTAGGAAACATGGGGACAAACCAGCCGTCACAGATGCTCGTCCCCCAGGGCTCCACTGGCCCCCACAATGACCCCCAAAGCCCCCTGGGCGCTGTCAGCCAAGGTCAGCAGCACCTGTCCCATGATGCCTCGGGACCTGCGCTTTCCTCGCCAAACCAAATGGGTCTGCCGGCCGTGAATTCAGTCATCGTGGGAGGGGGGCCTCCTGACAGGATGGGGCCCAGCAACGTGTCACCGTTGTCTCAGAGCCAGATGGCGGGTTTTCCTCGCGTGCTCGGGCCCATGCACTCACCGGTTAGAGGAATGTCCCAGAGTTTCTCCCAGTCCGGCGACAACCTCCTGCCTCATCAGCAGCTGCAGCTGCTGAGCAAAGGTCACCACCAACGCGCCGCCCACCCCTCAGACTCTTTCGCCTCTCTTCCGATGGGGGACGGTCCAGATTTAAGCGAGGTTATCCGGCCCACCCACACGGGGATCCCGGAGTTTGACCTCTCCCGCATCATTCCCTCGGAGAAGCCCAGCAGCACCCTTCAGTACTTCCCGAAGAGCGAGCCCCATCAGGGCCCGCCGTCGCAGCAGCTCCTCAAACAGCTGTCCGCATCTGGACCTCAGCACTGCGGCGGGCCCTCGTGCAACCCCCACTTAGCGAGCCTGCAGAGCATGGCGGAGCAGCAGCTGCTGCCTCACCCCTCTCACGGGGGAATTCGCCAGAACATGGGCCTTCCTCAGGCGGGGTCGAGGGGTATGGTGTCCGCTGGTGGCATGGGCCCCATGTGTCCCCCCGGACACATAATGGGGCGGACAGGCCTGATGCCCCAGCAGCAGCAGCCGGCCATGATGGCCAACAGCCTTCTCCACCACCCCTCCAACCCATATGCCGGGATGATGCCGTCGCAGCAGAACATTCTGATGATGCAGGCCAAGCAGCGCGGCATGCCAATTCCAGGGGAACCCTTCGGACACCCGGGCCCCATGTTGGGCCCTCCCCACCCCCAGTCTGGCATGATGGGCCAGCAGTCCCTCAGACAGCGGGGGATGTCCCTGGACAGTCCGATCGGCTACGGCTCCGGCGGTATGGCCAACATGCCTTTCTGAACCATCTCAGCTGTTTTCAAACGTGTCCCATCGTGTCTTTTCTTTTTCTTTTGTTTTAAATCGTCGTAGTTGTTGGGAAAGAGAAACGCTTTTAAAAACAAATCAGTGATAATCTTCACATTTTGGGTTAAATAAAATGAAAAAAATTAAAAAGCACTGTAACACTGTTGAATAAATCTGACGCCATTTTCTAAAAAAAAAAAAAAAAAATACTGTAAATTGTAAAAATTAAAAAAATAATAATTCTGTGTATTTGTTGTGATTAGGAGAGGAGTGCCTCAGATTTCTTCGTTTGAATATCATTGATTTATTTTCTCCAAACTGTTTGTGCAAATAAATTATATAAATATATAATATATACTTTGCTGTATATAAGATGCAATTTGTGATTGTTTGCAGTTGTTCTGTATAACTGTGTTTTAATAGGAGTCAAAAAATAGAATAATCATCTCAGACGTTGGTTTGTTTTTTGTGTTTTTAATCGTTTTATTAAAGTAAAGGCCCAGTGTTCCTTGAAGGATCGCCCACCACCTTTAGACGGTTTTAGACTGAGATCACGATACACCGAGGAAAGAAGTTGTACTCATTAATTATTAATTCAGTTTATTTATAAAGTCACACTTGTCAACAAAAAGCATCTTGGGACACTGTGCAAAAATCCTTACACGGTATTAAATGCCAATTACCATATTTTTCGCTGTACCCGTCGCACCGTCCTTAGGTCACTTCAGTCTATTTGTCTAAAGAAGTGGAAAAAATCCATAAATATGTCGCTTCGCCGTATATGTCACATCTATTATGCATCACCGCTGACACGTTGCGTTTGTTACGCGTCACCACTGACAACCTGGAAATGTGGACCGGTGTGCCAAAAATCTATGATCAGTGGCAGCCGCAGGAGCGTGCACAGGAGGACTTTAACAAGAATTTAACAAGACTAACACTTAAAAATAATTTGTTCGAAATTACAGTATAGTATAGATGTCTCAGTCTAACGTTCACTTAATAAATGCACTTTGACGGTCAAATCGGCTGCATTTCAAAACCCAATTTGCAGAAGCAGCGGTCACGCACAGAGGGACAAACCTCAGCATTTCTTCAAAATTTAACAAGATAAACATAATAATTGTTTGCACAAAATTATAGCAAAAGTGTATCTCAGTCTAACATTTGCTTAATAAATGCACTTTCATGGTCAAATTAACTGCATTTCGCCAGGTTGCTGCAGCGAAATGGCAAGCCAAATGTGTCATTAATAGGTTGTGAAGATTCTCAGTCATCCAAGATGTGGTAAATTAAAAAAAAGTTCAAGATAAAAACAGTATAACGTCCAGTTTTTATGTTGAACTTTGAATTTGTCATTATAGCCACGTTTATCTATTACATGATACAACGGCATGCCGTACTGCTACTACTACTCTGCTGCCATCTAGTGGCTGAAAATGGTACTGTTCAATTTTTTTCCAGTCCGAACGAACGAATGAAAACGGTCATATCTCTGCCAAACATTGGTTTATAAATATGTCGCTTGGGCCTATAAGACGCAGGACATGCAAATTATGCCAAAAAAAAGTGATTTAAACTTCGAAAAATATGAACGTCATCAGATTGGGAGTGGTGGTGCAGAGGTTAGAGAAGGCAGGCCTGTAATCGGAAGATCGCCAGTTCAACTGGTATCGACAACATAAAAACTGGGTGGGATAGCTGAAGCCCCCACACCTGTCCCCACCCTCGTTTGCCCCACTTTGGGCCCTTGAGCAAGGCCCTTAACCCCCACCATCTGCTCCTCCAGGCGCCCTAGATCGCAGCCCTCTGCTCCACACAGAGGGCTGTGGTAACTTGGTGGTCTGTGGTTGTGTCAGGAAGGACATACAGTACGGCGTAAAAACGATTGTCAATTCTTTGCGTGAGTTAGTTTGTTGTGGTGACCCCTGACGCAGGGAGCAGCCGAAAGAAGAAGGGGGGCAGATTGGATCACATCTTCACTTCGTCCCAATCTATCATGAGCAACACGATGGCGACAGTGGAAAGGAATGACCCCCTTTTAACAAGAAGAAGCCCCCAGCAGAACCAGGTTTGGGATGGGCAGCCCTCCGTCTCAACCGGTTGGGGGTTCGAGCCGAGACAGGAAAGAGAAACAGAAGGATTGGACCAGGTATAGTTTGTATGGGAGGAAAGACAAAAACAGGTTAATGATTGGAATAACACGGAGATGAAGAGTTGAGCGAGTAAAGAGCAGCCGAGTGAGGCCATGTGGTCACTTTGTCCTCCAGCAGTCGCAAAGGTTGTTGCGTCATCCGAAGCAGAGAAATCGACTCGTTGACGTAGCCATGACAAAAACTGTCATTTTCTCCTGGTAGCTTCGTCTGCCACTCCTCAACACGAGCTCCAGCTTTTCTCACAGGACGATGCGCGACTGGTCGACGTTTGTGGGCGTGCTTATGCAGAAACGCTCTCAGACATCAATGTTGACGTTTCACTTCAACTACTCCGCTTCCAAATGTCAACGTTTCCTTACTTGTCGTTCCACCACACGTGGTCCCAGAAGTCAGCTGTTGTGCGTGCGGTCAGCGTGGACGGCAGCTCTAAGGAGCAGTTGGCCGACGCCGTCAGAAAATGCATTTGTTTGCACAACTCTTTAAGACAAACGGCTCTCTGCTGAAATGTGTGGCGCTCTCGCCGTGACAAATCTATGGCCAAGCGGCGGATGCAGGGACAGAGTGGAGACCCCGACTGGAAGTAGCCGTGCCGTGTACTACATGTGTCCCATGAACTATGAAAGATACGTGCAAATATGAACATCTCACAACCACGTGACCAAACTTAAGCCTATAGCAGCAGAACTAAAGGATACTTCCGGAAACCCAAGCCAACCCTAACTATAGGATCCATCAAAAAGGAAAGTCTTAATCCTAGTCTTAAAAGTAGACAGAGTCAACCTCTCAGACAGAAATGATCTCCCAGTCTACTTTCCACCTTTACCGTTACAAGATGGACCTAGGTTGTTGAGAGCTTTGTTTGTTACAAGTCAGTTTTTAAATTTTATTCTGAAGTTGGCAGGGAGCCAAAGGAGAGGACTGGAGGCTTCAGTTATTATGGGAGACGACACCCTCAGAGTATGTTTCATGACTGACTCTCTGCTACTACCACACCAAAGTTTAGATCAACATCTGTAAATCTGACCAGGTTTTAGCTGTTTCAGTGTTCAGGCTGATCAGCTGTTGAATTGGTCTGAATCCCGTGTACTCAGCTGTAACTGTACAACCAGTGGTTACTTTATAAAAATATATATTTAAAATCTGTTCATGATATTTTACTAACAGACACAGGTAAAAGTATTGTTGTCCACCTTTGCCTTTTGATGGAAGGTGATAAAAGGACGTAGTGTTTCTGTATTGAACAAATAATCTTTATTGAATACAGTTTGCAGTCAAAACAATCCAAGCAAATATAAACTTTTTGTCAACGAGCTGAACTAGATGACGACACAGATTGTTGATCGAGTAAAGCGCCAACGCACGTTTTTCTGTAAGAATTGTAAACGCTGGTTTCGCACTCGTAAAAACGAAAATTATTACGACAACAACGAACAAAACAAAATGTGTCAGTGAAAATAAAAGAATCATCACGTTAATGATTAGAGAATTAATGATTTACAGGTTACCCCTCATAAAAGCGTGTCCAGTTTTACGTAAAACATGTAAATACACCAGAACTACACGTGTACTTTATATATACAGTATATATATTAGTGAGGGTAATTGCAGCTTGACATTATTAAATTATTGAATCAATTTTTCATTTCGTGCTTGAATGCACATCGCTCACCACATCACATGAAAGTTTCAAACAACCTGATTGAGCTCAGAGTATGTGATGGGGATGACCCTCTGCTACTACCACACCAAGGTTTAGCTCAGTGTTTGTAAAAGTGACTGAGGTTTAACTGTTGCTGTGTTTTGCCTCATTGAATTAGGTGAACTGCAAACGTTAACTCCAATAATTACATTTTGAGAGTTGCATGAAATTTCCATCAGGTGGTTCATGAGATATTTTGCTAACAGAACGAGGCAGTTACGCGATGGCCTACCGTTGATGGTTAAATTCAAATAGCTTGATATAATTGGCCAAAGGTTGTCCTCGTTTCAAACCTAAGACGTGACACTAGTCAGAATTGGCTGCTTATTATAGTGCATTCACAGACAGGTAAAAAAAATCAGACTTTTGAGTGTCAAGACAATAAAACTGAAAAATAAAACTTGATTCTGCTCACTTGTCAAGTAATCGATGCGTTCCTAGGGTAAATACTAAAGATGGAAAGTGACTGACACAGTAAGAGTCCAGGACAAATTTGAAGAAATAACACGACTATTGTGTTTTTACACTGTTGCCAAGAAGTGAGTGACACGCCGAGTTGTTTTCCTGACACGCTGCTGTTTGGCCTGAGGCCATCTGTCTGCATGACGCTGTGCAGTCACAGGTTGGTGATTTGCTGGCCCAGCACCTGAGATTAGCTCATTTGTCCTGACTCCTAATGGACATCCCTCTGGACACTCGTTGGACATCTGCTCTTCCAACCACTGAAGAGGCTCGTTTATTTAAATCCAGCTCTCCTGCCAGTTTACACTCGACTTACTTGATACCATTTTGGAATGCCATTACTTTATAGCCAGGTCTAGTAAAGTTTATGGACAAGTGTTTGGTTTTGAGGCCTGTTTGTCACCTCGGACAGTCCATCGCAGGGACACATAGAGACAAACAACCATTCACTCTCTCACTCACACCTAGGGACAATTTAGAGTTACCAATCAGCCTA
>JARVLU010001196.1:34966484-34977872 GCA_031762415.1 Simpsonichthys santanae | reverse complement strand
ATGTTTACAGGTCGTAACCGATGTTTACAGGTCGTAACCGATGTTTACCGGTCGTAACCGATGTTTACCTGTCGTTACCTGATGTTTACATGTTATGTTCTTTGTCTTCCACAGACCAGTCTACTCCGCTCCCCCGTCAATTCCCCTTTCAACCCCACTCGGATATTTTCCCCTCCACTTTTTTTTGTGTACAGTTTCTTTCAGTCTTCCTTTGTTGGACGCCACCATGGAAACTTTTTTTTTTTTTTCTTTTCCCGATGGAAGCTTTTTGGAAGAACTCATTTGCCTTATTTAAAGGCGTTTTCTCGCTGCACCGCAACGTACTGAAGACACGAGCACTGGGAGGAACGCGAGGGACAACTTCGAGAGGAATCGGCGCCACAAGACTTCATTTCCTCGGCTGACACTGAGCCAGCGCCAACGGACCCACAGACCCCCACGCCCTCCATTCTCCACGTTTTATTTTGAAAGTTTTAACCACTTCATATAAAGTGCCTTAACAAGCAGTTCAACTCGTTCTAAAGTAATAACCCCTCATTAGTCACTGGTATCTCACTTCACATTACACGTTCACCTAATCGAGGAATTGTTACAGTAATTTAATGTCTGAGCAGAAAGGTGAATCCATAACTTGTTTGGGTCAGTTCATCCATATGAGGGAATGGAGGAGGAGGAGGAGGAATGGAGGGAAGCTGAGTTTATTCTGCTGGCGTCCTGCAGCTGAAGTCTGAATGACAGAAACTTTGAGTTTTCAGCGGGCAGAGACTGGAAAATGTTTTTTTGTTCTCTAAGAGACGCCCAGACTGTCCGGACGCTGGAGGAGAAGCTTGTGCTTCTCAAAGACCCTGAAGCTTTCCTCCGTCTTCAACGTCTAAACACTAAAAGTCAAAAAGCGGCCTGGCAACACCGTGAGGATTCCTGCTTCAGTGGAGCTTATTTGGAGAGTTTTTCTTTTCTTGTCCTGAGTTTCACCCTCCTATGGATGGCCATACTTGTGCAAACCAACACATGGGGTGCAGCGTCTGTATATACCTTCATTTTAAGATTGTTTTAAAAAAAAAAAAGTGAAAGTCTGGCCGACAAACTGGAAAGCTGCCGACTCTCTCTCGTTAGCACTGAGGAGCTCCTCCTTAACTGCCAGTTTGTTGATTCTGCAAAATTGGCCTGTGAATTTATTTATAATTTTAGAGATATGCAAAAGCATTCAGCATGACTTTGTTCATGAAATGTTTTTGGAGGCGATTATCAGTAATTTTTTTTTAAACTCTCCAAATTTAACGGCGAGTGCAATTCTATAACGCAGAGAAGAAAAAAAAACAACCCACGCTCGGTGTTTCCGTGATTCTCCTGCTACCAGTGTTAACGAGCTTCGAGTCCAGACAGGTCGCTCTCCAAACTCACACATTTTGAATTGATGAAGTCTTGACCAGCCCTCACCTGTGAAGCTCGCTGCTGGTAGATGTAAAGAAACTAATAATCTGTCTTCTAGTCATACTTCTTGCTGCAGTGCAGCTCATTTGGCTGTTTTTGTTTTCTTGAGAAGGAGGGGGGAGGGTATTAGCTGTTACGTTGAATTTATGCCATTAAGCACCTCTGCATGAATTCCCATCTTTAGGCAGAAGCTGTTTTAGTCCGCCCCCCCTCCCCTAAATCTCCTTGTTGAAGAGTCGGCCAAAAAAAAAAAAAACCCAATCAGACCTAATCTAAAAAATGTAGCGGGGCTTCATTCTTTGTGCTGCCAGTCAGCCGGCTCTTGGTAAAAGTAAAAAAAAAAAAAACTACCCGAGAAGGTTGGGTTGCACTTAAAAGTCAGAACGGACTGCTTTTTTGAACATTCACGAATCCCAGGTGGGAGAAAAGTGTGCCGTGGTGCAGAACCTTTGTTTTGGGGTGGGGGTGAGGCAGAGTAAAGACTCGGGGTTGTTGTGAAATGACCCGGGCGTCGCTCACGGCCTCTTTCTGCCCACTGTCGCTTTGAATTGTGGGGATTTTGGTTTTGTTTGCATTCTTGTGCAACATGAAACCCTTCATCTGCATCGAGGTTCTCTGAACGTTCTCAACCTTCGGCTCGAACCTCGGCGCCGATTGGGTTCCCTCTTTATTTTATGGTGAGATGCTCTAAGCTGTTCTGATCAACGAGAAGGACTCTGTAAACCAAAAACAAAATTGATGAG
This sequence comes from Simpsonichthys santanae, assembly GCA_031762415.1. Lineage (NCBI taxonomy): Eukaryota > Metazoa > Chordata > Actinopteri > Cyprinodontiformes > Rivulidae > Simpsonichthys > Simpsonichthys santanae. The sequence goes on along the minus strand of JARVLU010001196.1, from coordinate 34,975,698 downwards.
TGAAAACCCGTACTTCTCGTTGGTTGGAGCTCTGACCCCTGTTCCTTCGGTTCTCTTGTCCCAGAAGCAGCCGCACATTTGATTTGAGAATTCGGCTTATTTTAGGGTGGGTGGGATATTTAACAAACGTCAAAAACCTAAACTGAAGCGGCACCGATCGAACGGGGGTCTCATCGTTCAGACACTTGGCAGCTGTCTGTTTCCGTGTCGTCCCTCTGGCAGTAATCGTCTCAACCTTCACGCTCGAAGCTAAAACTGTTGATTCTTGAGACTCTCTGTTCGGCTTCTTGTTTGGTTGCAGCTTTACTGCCGGAGGTTGTCGCTAACGAACCGTAAAGACTGAGACAAGAGCATCTTGTCCTGATTGGGTGACTAATTGAGCAATTTCCAAAACCAAATTGTCTCATTCTTTAAGGTCTTTTTAATGAAATAAAGTTGGGTGGGTAATTTGGAACGCTTGCTGCCCTGATGCTTTGGTTTATCTTGACGAATGCGACGCAACAGTTTGAGTGAAAATTGGCCGTCCTGTCACACTCCTGTCAAGATGACGAGTCCTTTTTAGGATTTCTTTCAAAGCATCAGAAGAAGAAACGAAAGGGGAGGGATGAGAGGGCACTTTAAAAAAGAAACATCCAAAGTTTTGGGAACGGGTCTGAGAATATCAGAAAGTTGCCCTCAGATTTATTTTGTTTTCTAACGAAGCGTTCAGACAGAACTGCGCAACTCGATTTAATCTCCAAATTTAAGTGAATTCAAAGCTTCTGTTAGTTTTTATTTAATTTGATTCTACGATTGGCAGAGTTTTCAGTGACACAAATTTTATGAGCAAGTTCAGACATCTTGGACATGATTGGATTCAAAAGTTTTGTTTGGGTAAATAAAGCTCACTGAAATGTACCCGTGCTGTTTGGGAGTGTTTTTATTTAAATGTGAAACAGGTGTTTGACGTGTAGGGGGCAGTGTGTGGCTGGTTTTTGTCTCAGTATAAACAGCTGAAGGGATTTCCCCCCACACCCCATGAACATTTCTTTAGTTTCACTTCTCGTTGCTCAGGATGCACAACTTGGTTTGTTGCTTTTCCTTTGTGGCTCTTTCAGCTTGTGTCAAGAGTTTACTACCTCCACCATGTGACAGGTAAGAAATGACTTTTTTAGGTTTTAAAATCCAGCTGTTGCAGCTGTTTTTAAATGCTCAAGTGTCTCTAGACGTGTATTTATTGCCTCTTGGCTTTTTAGGCAGAAAATGTTTATTTCTCCATTTAATTATTGCCTGAAAGAAACCTTCACATTGTGCTTCTGTTGAGAACTTAATGAACCTTTGCCCTCGCCGTCAGTGACATCAAGTTCCTGCTTTGTTCTGACACTTCATTGTGTTGCATTAACACTAATGAGAGCTACTTTATCACATGTTAACAATTTACAACTTTTATTTTGGCATAATTGAACCAAGTCCATTGCAAAAAGCCATTGGTATGAATGTTGGTGTTTTTCTATTTCAGTCTCAAACATGGCTTTAAACTCGTCTATGCAGAGTATAAAGGTCGTAGATCAAGGTTAAAGTTTGAGCCTTTCAAAGGAGACTTCTGACAAAAGGTTTGGTGCATGCAGCTTAAGCTTGGGGCAGCTAAAGACAACTGCAAGTCTTTTTATATAGAAATATTTTAAAACCAAGGGGTTACCATATCATCCTGAAATACTAATACTTGTAAACATGCCCAGTTACTTTCACTGAGCAAGTATCCAAGGGTAAAATAAAATAAGTAGACAATGGTAAAATCAGCAGACTGATGGTACTAAGGTCCCTGAACTCTAGGTGCCAACTATTGGCAAGTACCAAAAACAAAAGTACTCTGTCTAGGGGGAAAAAAGTATCTGGACAACCCTAGTTCCTAGTAAAAGCATCAAACGAGCTAGCAAATCTGTGAAACCATGCAAAAGACTTGACATTTAAAATTTTGTTCAAAAGCCGAAACTCTAAACTTAATCTTGAGTTTTCAAATGCATTTCAAAGCATTCTTAGTGCTTTAAGTCTAGACTTGTAGAGGAAGATTTATTCTAAGCCTGGACCCTGGAAAGAGAACACCCAGTCCCCTATAGGAATAACTGTGTTCAAGAGATTGGTGTTTAAACGAGGTTTTGGTTTTGAGCAAAGCTGCTGTCAATCAGAACAGGTCTCCCCTAAATGAGTCCTTGTGGCTCAATGAGACCATCCATCCATTAGCTTTACCCGCTTCTTCCATTTTAGGTCACGGGGGTCGCTGGTGCTCATGTCCAGCAATCACTGTGCGAAGGGTGGGATACACCCTGGACGGGTCGCAAATCCATCACAGGGCCACATAAGACAACCATTCATGCTTATACACACCTAGGGACAATTTAAAATGACCAGTTTATCATGCATGTTTTTGGACAGTGGGAGGAAACTGGAGAAAACCCATGCATGCATGGAGAGAACATGCAAACTCCACCCAGAAAGGCCCCATGACTGACATTTGAACCAGAGACCTGCTCGCTGAGAGGCAGCAGCTCTACCAGTTAAGCCTCCATGCTGCCCTCAATGAGACTAGCTTATATAAATAAAGGTTGAGTAAATGAACAACCATGATGGTGGTAGCATCGTGCCGTGGGGCTTGAGTGGTACTGGTGCCTTGCATAAAGTGGAGTACCAACAAATACTTCACTTCAAACCAAGTACCGGTAGGTGGACATTGATTCAGCAGGACAATGATCCCAAACACCAGAACCAGTTTCTGGTTGGATGAAGCAGCCTAATGAGAAACTTCTGGAATGACCTCCATAGACCCAACTTCTTGGAAAATTTGTGGATTATAATGAGAAGCCAGGTCTGCACCATGAAACCACTTTAAATGAACTTCACCAAGAAAAGAGTGGTCAAATATCCTGTTGGAATACGCTGGAAACTCAAAAAACCTGTGGTTGAGGCACTACCTAAGATTGATCATTTATAATTAAGAAATCCACAATAAATTAAACTTGTTTAGTTGTTTAATATTCCACCCTTGTCAAGACAAAACCAAAACGGGTTCAACTAAACCAGTAAAAGACCTAAAATGACATCCAGGCTTGTACAGTACAGATTTTAAAGTTGAATTGGACCTGTTCCCTGGGTTGACCTTCTACAAAACAATAACTGTACTTCAGGACCTCTTGGTCACTTAAATGTTTTCCCATCTGGTTTTAATTTTCTGGATGTTAAAAGCCTGAGCAAAGAGGATCAAGCAATTCCTTTAAGAAAAAAATGTACCAGTACTCTAGTATCTAATACCGTTTTTAATGTTTGACCAATTTGAAGTTTCACTTTGACCTTTTTTTAAAACCCTATTAATGGCATTGCTAATATGAACTTATTACTTTCCATCTGGTTTATTGCAACACATTTGTAGCACACTAATAAAAATGGTCTTTCATTACGTCCTTAAACAACTAACACTTTCTGATTGCAGTGAAATCTACTGCTCCGGCTCCATCCTGCATCAGATCCAAACAGCTAAACTGTTTGACGATGACAAATACTTTGTGGACATGAAGCTGAAATCTGCTCCTGGTGAGCATAAAGTCACAAAATCATTTCACCTCGGTCACACGTCGACGTCCCCCGGCTGTCCTGACGTTTTCTCTTTCTGCAGAAGTTGTTTTGTCTGCTTTTCAAAATCTTTCCAACGCGTTTCCAAATGGTACCGTTCCACCTACGAAACTTCAGGAGTTCCTCGACGCAAACTTTGAGAAACCGGGAACAGAGTTTGAGACGTGGACACCTCCAGACTGGAAAGACAAGTGAGATCAAGGGTCCCGCTCTGGGTTTATTGGTACTTTGAGTTCATTAGTGTCTGACTAATAAGACCTGATCCCCTTACATAGGCCAAAGTTCCTGAATGGCATAGCAGACAATGAGCTGCGAGTCTGGGGGGAAAAGCTCAATCACCTTTGGAAAGCTCTTGGCAGAAAGGTAAATGGACCGTACTTATGGTATAGCACTTCTATCTTATCAAGATACTCGAAGCTCTTCACATTATGCCATACACTATATCTACCACTGTTCCTTCATTTACCATTCATACAACACTGCACTATATACAAAGACTAATTGGTGCTTTACCATATTCATACACTGATGGGACACGCATCAGAGGCAATGAGCGGTTCAGTGTCTTGGGACACTTCAGCATGTGACTGCTGGTGGAATCGAACCAACTCTTGTGTTGAAGGATGACTGCTCTAACCACTCGGCCACAGCCACCGTGACGTATGGAGAAGTTTACATGAAATGTTTAAAGTGCATTTTAAAAAGATAGTTGCTCGTTTTATAAGCGATGTTCTGTCAAAAAGCTATTTACAGTTGGCGCATGATCAGCCGCGACATCAGTCAGCTGAAGTCTTCATCCAGGTTAGGCTAACAGTTGGTCAAACGAGGGCCAGTTTGCATGACAGTTTTTGTTTTCTCAACTGAATGGTGTCTAATGGCACACACATATTTGCATGTTGAGCATGGATATAGGTAACTTATACTGTCTGGATATAATTAGTCCGGACTAGAAACCATATGACATCAGCCCCATAGAGGCTTCCTGCAATACGATTCTAAAGTCCTGCTGCGCCATGAATGGGACATTTTTCTGGCTGAAGAAACCGTTCAAGACTGCTCCTTAGACAATAACATACATCTGTGGCCAAGTGTGGACTTCAGGTCCTACAGTCAAAGTGGGAGATGCTACCAAAGGGTGGTGGAGAATGGAGGGGCTAATGTACTGTAGGACTTTCAGATCCACTGACACGGGTGATGGCTAACCAACCGGACATTGTGGTGGCCGACAAGCAAGAGGAGGCAGTGATGATGGAAGTAGCAATCCCAAGTGACTAACATCAGGAAGAAAGAGCACGAGAACCTGGAGAAACACCAAGAGCTGAATGAGGAAATACAGTTGTGGAAAGTCAAAGTGTCAGTAGTCCCAGTGGTCATCAGAGCACTTGGTGCTGTGAAATCCCATACTGGAAAAGTGGGTCCAACAGATACAACCTCAGAGACCCCTGTCCAGAAGAGCAAAGCCCTAAGAACAGCTGATGCTGAACAGAACCCTCAAACTGCCAGGCCTCTGGTGGAGGACCTGAGCTTGAAGACAATTGGAACCACCCAAGTGGAAAAGAGCAAGCTCTATTTTTATTTGTATATAGAATATGTTTAGTTTTAATTATTTTAGGCCTGAAGACACATGTTATACTGTGATTGGCAGCATGTTGGCGAGTTGGAGGGGCTGCTGGCGGGACTCTTCAGGGTCCAGCCCCTTCAGTGCTCAGATGCTGGCTCCAAACACACGAGCAATGCTTTTATTGAGGTTTAGAAAAGAACTGGAGACCGGAGTGGTTTGATTTCACAGCGTAACGTACGAATTCCTGCGCTTTAGAAAAATAAAAACTTTCTTTAGATTCGCATCGGTGTCAAAGACCATCCAGAGCTCTACTCTCAGATTTACAGCCCGTATCCTGTCATGGTGCCTGGAGGACGCTTCAGGGAGCTCTACTACTGGTGAGCGAAGGTTTTGACCTTTTGACCTCAACATTCTGAGACAGTTCTCACCACCTTCAGGACTGATCTGTGCCCGACAGGGACTCCTACTGGGTCATCAATGGACTCCTGCTGTCGGAGATGACAAACACGACTCACGGGATGATTCAGAACTTCCTCTACCTCGTCAACAAGTAAGCCTCACACAGCTTTTTTTTTAAATTTCTTTAAGAAAGTACCGGTACCCATCGGCGTTTAGTTGTCTCCTGTCAAAGAGCGAGGAGGGGAATTGGAAATACCCTCCGTCTGGCTGTCTTGTGTGTGAATAAAGAGTTCCTCCTCCCACAGATATGGCTTCATTCCAAACGGCGGGCGGATTTACTACGAGAGGCGCAGTCAGCCGCCGTTCCTCACGCTGATGGTGGAGAGCTACTATGAAGCAACCAAGGATAAAGAGTTCCTCAGGTGGTGTTCTGCCGGATTCCTTTACAACCCGTCACGTCCAGAACGGAAAACGACGGAGCGCCAACTTTCACCCAGTCCTGTAATAAAATGTTGTTTCTTCACCTTTAGAGAAGCTTTGCCCGTTCTGGAGAAGGAGTACCAGTTCTGGATGCAGACCCGTTCCGTAGCTGTTCAAATAAACGGCTCGAGCCACGTTCTAAACCGGTATCACGTGCACGCCGGTTTGCCCAGGTAACAGAACACAGCAGACCAATGAAAGATGTGAGTTTGAGTGCGTTTCTTCACCGTCGTTATCCCGACCTCTCCCTCCAGGCCCGAGTCGTACACAGATGATCTGGAATTAGCTGAAGGACTCGCCGATGGTAATGGCTTATTAAAGTTATTAATCTGAGTGGATCCTCCGCCGTGACTCTGGAATTCATGGTCAGACGTGCTCTAGCGTTATAATTGCTTCCCTTCAGAAACTGTAATACATGGAATCAGGAATCACCTGCGGAAAACAAATTTGCTCTGAAAATACCTCGTCACCGCGCAATTAATAATTCATGTTGGGGAAAAAAAAAACATAAATTCTCCGAGCTGTCTTTTAAAAAGATGCAGTTTGAAGGAAAATACTTTTATATTTGTCTGAGACCAGAGTGTGTTTGTTCTCATTGCTGAAGGCTTTTCCTGTCAGTATTTTAACAAACATTCAAATTCATCAGGTTAGAAGGGCTCGTTTTGTCTGTAGAGCGAGTAGGAAATGCTGCAGAGCCGAAGTAAACACGGCTCAGCTCGAGGTCTCAGCTTTTATTTTGGAAACTCTTTCAACAAAAGGAGACAACTAGAAAAATTTGAAGTTTTGGCCCAAACGCAGCAAGAACTCCGACTGCTGAGTGAATGGATTGTTCAAGTTAAAACCCGTGTTACACAACTACAATTAGCGAAATGGTAGCTAAAAGCAAAAGTTGGCAAAATGCAGCTGAAAGATAAAATTGGGAAATGTGTAGCAAACAGCTAAAATTAACAAATTTGTAACTGACAGCTAAAACAAGCAGAATATTAACTGAACGATCCAATTAGGATGCAGCTAACAGCTAAGTTGAACAAAACTAGCTAAGAGCTAAAATTTGCAAAACAATCGTTAAGTCAATTTTTTTATTGAAGCTTGCAGCTTAAATGAACAAAACTGTAGCTAAAAATAAAATGATTAGAACTGTAACCAAAAGATTAAACTAGCAAAGCAGTAGCTGAAAGATAAAATAAGGAAATTTGTTGCTAACAGCTAAAATCTGTTTAATTGTAGCTCAATGCTAATACATGCAAAACAGTAGCTAAAATCCAAAGTTAGCAATGTAGCTTACAGCTAACATTTGCAAAAATTAGCACAATGTAGCTGAAGATCAAATTAGAAAAACATGTAGCTAAAAGCCAAACTTGTTACGAAATTGTAGCTTACAGCTTTAAATGGCAAGATTGTATCCCAACAGCTAAAATGAGCTCAACTGTAGCTAAGAGATAAAATTTGTACAAACATTAACTGAAAGATAAAATTAGCTATATTTTGTGTTAAAAATATTTTGTTCATCGTGCTCATCTGCTCACACAGACTCATGTTTGTGTACAGTATTGTTTTTATGCTCTTGGGGCTTAGCGCTCTTTTTAGTTGATGTTTTCTTAGTTCATATCTTAGATCTTATTACTTTTTTCTTTTACATTTTATTGTTGGATGTAACTGGGACCCTGTGTACTTAATTTCGTTCCACCACATGTTGTGGAATGACAAATAAACTCTTGACTCTGACACGGACTGACTCTGATTTAGCTAAAAGCTAAAGTTGGCAAACTAGCTAAAAGCTAAAGTTAGCAAAGCTAGCTGAAAGATGAAATTATGAAAATGTTAGCTGAAAGACCCACTGAGTCGTAAGAAGTGTCGGTTTTTATTATTTTCCCACGGTAAGCCATGAGATTCACCAGGTTCAATGAAATAGCAGAAGAAGAAGAATCGAGACCTGACTCTGTTAGATTTATCTTCCTGGATCATTGAGCAGCTTCAGGACTTGAAACAGGTTAAAAATTCCTAAAATGACAGGAATGTTCCTAAAGAAACTGAGAAGATCTCTGTGTCTTTCTTTAAAAAGTATGAAAATTACAAATAGTAAAAGTCACAGCACATTATTCCTGGTCAAGTCTGACATTTTAATTGATGGAGAGTTTAAAATAAAAGTATGTAGACGTGGTTAAATTTAAATGAAACAGACGTAAGAAACTCCAAACAGGAAAAACAAACTCAGCCTTCACCCGTTCACGAAATGAGCCGAAGTTTAAATTAAATGCCGCTTCGTTCTGGTTGTTCCCCTCTGGCCTCAGAGCACAAGGAGCAGCTGTGGATGGATCTGAAGGCAGGTGCAGAATCTGGCTGGGACTTCACTTCCCGCTGGTACGTAAACGGCAGCGGCACCCTCAGAGAGACCCGAACCAGCCAGATCCTGCCCTCTGACCTCAACGCTCTGCTGTGCCGCAACGAGAGAACGCTGGCTTCATTCCACCGACTGCTGGGTGAGAGCACCAGCAACCTTCCACCTTGGAGACCGCTTGCTTTTAGCTCCCGGCTGCTGTTGCGTAACGACGATGTGCCGCTTCCTGACAGGTGACGGTGACTCAGCCGCTCGGTACCAGCAGGCTGCGGCCCGCAGAACGGCGGCGATGGAGGCGCTGCTGTGGGATGCTGAGAAGGGAGCGTGGTTCGACTACAACCTGCTGACTCACTCCAAACGCCTGGAGTTCTACCCCTCCAACCTGGCACCTGTTTGGGCTCAGTGCTATTCTGATCCGGGGATGGCTGACGAGGCGGTGCGATACTTGAAGGTTGGTGCATGCTGGGAGTTCAGCTCACTCCAACAAAACAACAGAACCACCAAAGCACATGATCAGCTTTAGAAAAATGGGTTTGACAAAAGATGTATTCTTTGTTGGTTGGTTGCAAATCAAACGCCAAATAATATTAAATGGACTGTACTTATAAAGCACCTTTCTATCTTATTTCAAGATGCTCAAAGTGCTTTACACAACAATCTGTGCCTCATTCACACATTCACACAGCATCTACTAGATCTACAAAGCTAATTGAACAAATCATTCTAAAGAGACTAATCAGTGCTTTATCACATTCTTACACCGATGGGACACACATCAGAGGCAATGAGGGGTTCAGTGTCTTGCCCAGGGACACTTCAGCATGTGACTGCTG
>JARVLU010001196.1:34945781-34966384 GCA_031762415.1 Simpsonichthys santanae | reverse complement strand
TTGAAGGCAGATGTGAAGTCCACAAAGAGCAGACGGACGTATGAGTCCTTCTGTTCCAGGTGGGTGAGAGCAGTGTGGACCACAGAGGAGATGGCGTCCTCTGTTGATCGGTTCTGGTGGTATGCATACTGATGAGGGTCCTCGTTGATGTTGATGGTTGTTTTGATGTGGGTCATGACCAGTTTTCAAAGCATTTAGCGACAATCAGGGTGAGGGCCACTGGCCGATACTCATTCAGACCAGTCACTGTAGAACTCTTTGGGACTGGATGATGGTGGCGGTCTTCAGGCAGGTGGAAACTATTTCCAGGGTAAGTGATGTTAAAGATGTCGGCCAGCACATTGCAGAGCTGATCGGCACATTCTTTCAACACTTTCCCGAGGTGTAGTCTCGGCTGATTGCTTTGTGAGGGTTGATCCTCCTGAAAGTTCTCCTTACTTTGGCTGAGGTCACACTGAGAAAGTAAATGGAACTAAATTTTGCAAGATGCTGTTGGAAGAAAAAGACTGGATTCTGGAAAATAACACTGACTCCTAAAACAGGATGAACATTAGGGATGAAGTCAGCACGTGACGCTTATGTAGAAACATCCTGCGTGCTCAATAATGCAGGTAGAAGAATCTAAAAAAGTTAAATCTGGTCCTCCAGATGTTCAAAAAACAAACAAAAAAATTGTAGAAACGTTTTGTCTTTCATTCAAAAGACTTCTTCAGTCTGAGGAGCTGTGTTCAACTCCTGCTCTTTACAACACTGAGTTGAATAAATAAATAAATAAATAAATAAATAAATAAATAAATAAATACAGCTCCTCAGACTGAAGAAGTCTTTCAGACGAAAGATGAAATACAATATTTTGTTTGTTTTTGGAGCATCCAGAGGAACAAATGTAACTTTTTTTTAGATATATGTAAACATTTTATAGTGCAAATCCTCTGATTTATGGAAAAATCTTTATACTGTATATATTTTTAAAATAAATCATGAAGTTGTCAGGTTTGATTCAGTTTGTGAGTCTGAAATGTTCCACACCAAAGTACTAGGCGACCTCTCACAGCGTTGGAAAGCTTTTGAGTCTCTCGCCTGTTTTATCTGAAGATAATTTTTTCTTCTACCAACAAAATAAACATTACTTTTCAAAGAAGAACCAGATAGCTCCATAGTGACAGAATAAAATGTCCTCTATTCACTAAACCACAAAGTTCAATCGCAAGTCGCCGTGACGCCACTGAACGGACCCTGTACAAGAATCACAAGGGTTCAAGCAAACACGTCAAGCAGCAGTTTTATTTTTAGGCTAAAATCCATGTAAAGCCACATTTTATTTAGTGAGTGCTTGCAAACGCAACAGGCCCAGCTCGATCTCTCGTCTTTCATCTCTCCTGAACAGCGGCTGGGCCCAGCAGCTGTGTTTACAGGGTCACAAAGGAAAGCGGTAAATCAGAGAAATAAACCTTATTACCCTAATAACTCACACTGATTACATTATGAAGCACATAAAAGCACGTCCGCACGTCTCCACACTTCCACACGGCGGCTTTCGCCCGGTAATGGCTTTAACGAGCAGATTAGTCATTTCTTCACTGCAGAGACAGTCAGTTAAGATCCACATCTACATAAGAAAGCCCAGTGACCCTTAAAACGCAGGTGAAGCTTCAAGCACGTATTGTTTTCATCACCAATCTGCAACAAACCACTAAACTCTTTGCAGTTCCTAATATTTGCCATTTGGTGTGTGTGAATATTGACTAAAAGCACTTTATATAGACCAGAGCTATTCAACTGGTGGCCCAGGGACCAAATCAGGCCCAAAGGTGTGCTCAATTTGAGTTCCTTTTTTTAATAAAACTAGATTTTTAATTGTAAAACAAATTTACTTAACGAGAATAAAGGGTTAATTTCAGGCCACTGAGCTCTTGGCTTTCAGTAACTGTGGCCCCCTGAGTAATTTGGTTGAATAGACCTGGTGTATCTCCTGTCACATTTCATGTCAGAGTTTTAAGCTAAAATAAAATGATCTAAAGGAGTTAAAGTAGGTAGTATCCAACACTGCAAATGATGCTTTGCACTTTTATGCAATACAGTAGTCCCTCGCTACTTCACGGTTTGTTTTTCACTGACTCGCTCTATCGCGGTTTTTCAAAATAAGATTGGATATGACACACGACTGGCTGATTGATGGCTGAGCCGCACAATCTGCATGGAATTTTTTTTTATTTAAAATGGGACTGTTTTAAATTATTTAGCACCTGCTAAATTTGTATGTAGCCCACACTGCAGGAGAAACTTCCTCCTGCAGCCCCTCCTCCCTCCTTTGTCAATCTCCACTCTGCAGCGGAGAAGTGGGCGTGGCCAAGAGTGCAGCTGTGGCAGAGAATTGAGATCATGACAGGTAGTCCTCGACTTACGGCAACTCGGACTTAAGAACGGGTGTGCGGCGCAGTGTTAGCATACATTTTACATGTATTTCCTCGACTTACGGCAAAAAATCCGGACTTACGAACGGGTGCGGCGCCACGTGTAATGAGTTCCGACTTACAGCAAAATTGAGTTACGAACGGTTTGTAGGTACGGAACCCGTTCGTAAGTCGAGGACTACCTGTAGTCTTCTTTGTACCAGGTACACACTGGTTTGTTACATGTACCAAAAACTATTTGAATCAGTCTAAAAGATGATGTTGATCCAGCAGAGATATGTAAAGTTACAAAAACACAATTGTTGTAAACTAAAACATGGGGAATAAAACAGCATCACCCCCCCCCCCCCCCCCAGTTTATTTTATTGTACGTTTGCTTTTTATTCCATTCAGCTGAGTTATTCTTTGTCGTCACAGCTGCTTTAGAAACTTGTGATCTTAAATCAGAATCAGTGTAGTGAAACATCTGGACCGTCTCCTGGAGCCGTCTGGCTCTGAGCTGAACGTTCAGGAGAGAAGTCACTGATCTGATAGTGATGATGAGGCAGCCATCTTCCTCACTGAAAAAATACTTTGTGCTTCATCTGGACTCGTTACTCTCACGTCTACAGATGGAGCCACTGCTCTGCAGCTCCACCTCTGAATTTTCCATTTTTATCCACCTCCAGCTGACTGCTCTGTTTGTCCAGCAGATGGTGCACACACACCACACAGCTTTGATGCTCTTGTTTCTCTGGTGTCTGTTTAGGGCAGTGGGGCCCTCGATTTCCCCAACGGTGTCCCGACATCCCTGCGGAACTCCGGGCAGCAGTGGGACTACCCCAACGCCTGGCCTCCTCTGCAGCACATGCTCATAGAAGGTGGGAAACAGGAAGCACGTGTTCCAGCAAGATGATTCAGCTGCTATGATTCTACATCAGAGTCAAACTAGTCGAGTCAGAATTCACAGTTTTATGTTTAGCTTGTTCTGAACAGGTTTTGTTGGGCTTTCAGCTGTTTTCAACCATCCATAAATCAAAACATTTAACAAATAAAAGGATAATAGAGCCTCACATTTGTACCTGCTGCTTACTGGGTAAAAATCCAATGTCCAGTTGTTTCTGTATTTTTGATTTTATCATGTCCTGGAAGACTGAGAATCTTCACCAGCATAGTGGTTTGTTAGTTGTAGCTTTAAGCTGTTGCTGGTTTTAGCCTTAAGCTACTCTGTCTATATTCCGCCTTAAGCTACAGTTATGATAGTTTTTTTAAGCTACTGTTTTGATAGTTTAAGCTTCTTGTTTTAGCCTTAAGCAACTACTGTACTTAACTAGATTTAGCATTAAGCTAATGTTTTACTAGTTTACACTTTAATCTACTGTTCTGCTAGATTTAGCTTTAAGCTAAAGTCTAGCTTGTTTTAGCTTAAAGCTAAGACTTTTTAGCTTTAAGCTACTGTTTTGCTAGTTTTTGTTTTAAGCCATCATTTAGTTAGTTTTAGCCTTAACTGCCTTTTTAGATTCAGCCTTAAGCTACTTTTTTTTTTTTTTTTTTTGCTAGTTTACACTTTAAGCTACTGTTTTGGTAGTTTTAGCTTTAAGCTGCCATGTTGCTGGTTTTAGTCTTTACCTACTCTTTTTCTATATTCAGCCTTAAGCTACTGTTTTGAGTTATTTTAGGCTACTGTTTTGCAATTTTTACTTTCAAACTACAATTTTACTTGTTTTAGCCTTAAACTACTGTTTTACTAGTTTACGCTTGAATCTTCTGTTTTGCTAGTCTTAGCTTTAAGCTACTCTTTTTCTAGATTCAGTCTTAAGAAATTGTTTTGACACTTTAAGCTACAGTCTTGCTTGTTTTAGCTTAAAGCTACTCACTTGTTATTTTTAGCTTTAGACTTAAGCTGCTGTTTCTTAGTTTCAAGCTACTGTTTAGTTAGTTTGAGCTTCTAGCTTCTTTTCCGATCATTTTAATTCAATTGTTTTATGAAGTACCTTTTCACAACAAAGGTCACCTCAGGTTTCTGTACAAAAACATTATCCTACTCTCTGAAACAGCAGTTGGTAAAGAAGCCAGCAGATGGTGTTGAAGTTTCACTTTGTCACAAGTTTCCATGCAGAGCAGCATGATGGTGACAGTGGGAAGGAAAAACTCCAGTTCTGTTCTAGTTTAATGTCTTAACTGGAGTGGGTTATAGAGGACAGGAACGTGACAAACAGAATTGCTGCTCCAGTTGTGGGTCCTATGGTCAACATGTATTATGATCCAAGTGTAGTCTGTTTGGTCCACATGTGGTTCCTAATGTTCAGGTGTGGTCCACATGTGGTTCCTATGGTCCAAATATTTGCAAATCCAAACATGAACAGTAGAGTAAGTGAAGACAGCAGCAGAGTGAGGAGCTGTGGTTGGCTTGTCCTCCAGCAGTCTAAGACTATAGCAGTAGAACTACAGAATCGCTCAGGAAACCCAAGTCAACCCTTAACTATAGGACTGATCATAAATGAAGTTTTCAGCCTCATCTTAAAAGTAGACAGAGTGTCAGCCTCACCTACAGAAACTGGAAGTTTGCTAATTGTGTCATTTAGCTGCTGTTTTGGTATTTACGTACAGTTTTTGTAACTTTAGCTTTTGTTCTGCTCGTTTTAACTTTAACTGTTAATTGGTGAGACTCTGAGATGTTCAGTTCAGAATTTTTACTGATCATCACAGAAAAAGTAATTTCTCTAGTTTTTTAAATTATGAAATGGAGCTCCTCATAAATACTGTATACTGAGATGAAATGCAGAAATTTTATTAAACTCTTAATTGTTGGATTTTAGTTCCACGTTGGCCTTTTCTTTTTTCTCTTGGCTTTAATTTGAGTGAATTTACATCCTCATGAGAGACACAGCTGGAGGGGCTGCTTCCTGTCAGCCCCTTCATTTATTATTATTTTTTTTATCCGCCTTCTTCCTCGGCATGATGCTCTGATGGGCCTGAACAGAACCTTTCTTTAGTTTCTTCTTGCTTCAGGGGCTTTTTGCTGTTCATGAAGTGAAAAACATGCTCAGCTGAATTGAAATCAGGTAACAGATTGGATCGGTTTGAGGAAAAAATAAAATCACAACAGAGCCATAAAAACAACAGCTCCCCTGCTGTCATGTAGCGTCTGACTGACACTGTTTTACTGATGTTTTGAGTGAAAGCAGAATTATTTATTTTAAAACCTGCCTTTAAATAATGCTTGGATTTAATGATTACTTGTTGAACGTCTGTTATAACCCGTCCTTTAATTCATGTGATATTTTGCTAACAGATCCACAAACATGCTGACATTATTGTCCATCTTGGCCTTTCAGGAGCAGGCGATAAAAATCAATTTTATTTGTTTTTTTTCTTTTGTCCTGAGTATGGGGTGCCGTTTTTAAAGTTGCACAGTAAAAATTAATAGCGACGTTTTGGTTTATTTAGCCTTTCATAAGAAAAAAAATATTTTTTTCAGTCATATTTTCACTGTTATTCATACATTTATATATTTTTTTTCAGTCATATTTTCACTGTTATTCATACATTTATAAATATCATAGTTCCAAACTAAATGCAGGTATTTAATTTTCAAGCTAAATGTTTAGTTCACAAACTAAATATTTAGCTTGAAAATTAAATATTTAGTTAGCAAGCTAAATATTTAGCTCCAAACTAAATATTTAGTTTACAAGCTAAATGTTTATGTCCAAGCTAAATGTTTAATTTACAAACTAAATATTTAACTTGCAAGTTAAATATTTAGTTGGCAAGCTAAATATTTAGCTCCACACTAAATATTTGTTTACAAACTAAATGTTTGTCCAAGCTAAAATTTTTAATTTACAAACTAAATATTTAACTTGCAAGTTAAATAATTAAGAAGCAAGTTAAATATTTAGGTCTGAGCTAAATATTTACCCAGATATTTAGTTCACTATCTAAACATTTAACTTGCAAGTTAAATATTTAGTTTGTAAATTAAACATTTAGCTTGGACATAAAAGTTTAGTTTGTAAACTAAATATTTAGCTTGGAAATTAAATTTTTAGTTTGTAAACTAAATATTTAGCTTGTAAATTAAATATTTAGTTTGGAACTATGACATTTATAAATATATGAATAACATAGTGAAAATATGACTGGGGAAAAATATTTTTTCTCGTGAAAGGATAAATAAACCAAAAATATTGCTGTTAATTTTTGGACTGCGTAACTTTACACATGACACCCCAACATGTGTTTCTCTTCTTTCTCCAGGTTTATCCAAGCTGCCGTCAACAGAAGCTAAAGAGCTGGCATTCAGTTTGGCTCAGCGTTGGATCAGAACCAACTGGTTGGCCTATGTCAAGTACGACGCCATGTTTGAGAAAGTGAGTGTCCCTTGAAACATTCAGATCTTCACGATGCTCTGAAATAACTCTGCTGACTCAGAACCCCCCCCCCCCCTGACAGTACGATGTGAACGGAGATGGAAAACCCGGAGGAGGAGGAGAATATGAAGTTCAGGTATGACTCATTTTGTGTTTGTGTGTAAATCTGATGTTGTAGTCAAAGGATTGTCATGTGAAGTCTTGTAAATAAAGGGGGTGGGGGTGGTGCTGGTTATCCTGTTGACAGAGGTGAAGGTGGAGCGCTGATGTTTTTATCTCCGTTAGTTTTTTTTTTTCTGTGCTTTTGGTAAAATATCTCATGAATCACTGAACTGATTTCAAATAAATCCTCAGTAAGTAATCACTGGATGTATATTTACTACTGATTAACTTTGAGTCAACCCGATTCAAGATGGCCGCCACAATTAAAGAATTAAACAATTAAATTTAATTTGCATGTTTGAGTGGAAACCCTCTCTCTACTGGAACAAACAAACAGAAAACCACAAGTGTTTTCGTGTTCAGGACTGAGCTGGAAGCATGTCTGCTGGAAGCTTCGGCTGGTTTTTTTTATTTTGTAAAAATAGAAGCAACACATCTAAGCTGCTGTTTCTCCTCCTGCTGCAGCTGGGCTTCGGCTGGACCAACGGCGTGGCCCTGCAGCTCCTGGATCAGTACGGAGCGACGCTCACCTCGGGAGGCAGACGTGTCCACGCTGACCTCCTGCTGCCTCTGCTCGTCTCCGTCGCTCTCGTGCTCCGGTGAATCCGATGTGTCTAAAGATCCGAGCTGAAGGTTGAGTTTATTATTCCTGCCTTTACTCGCATCACGTCAGCTGTGAGTGCTGCTGCAAACCGGCGGAAGCAAAGAGACCAAAGAGTCCTGGATAAAACCATTAGAGCTGCTTTAATTAGCTAATTGTATAAAAGGCAATTCAGAGTGAGATGATTATTTTCCAGGTTTTTAGTTTTTCTTATGTTTTTTCAGTCTAGTTGCTTCTGCACACTTTGTTCTGTTACCTTTCATAAGTCCTGTTCAGTTCTTTTAGGAGACGGCGCTGTGACTTTGGTGTTCTCTAATTCTAATAATTTGTCAAATATTTCCTCATTGAAAAACATTTTCTGTTGATTATTCTGAGAAGCAATGTACTTTTTAAAATCTGCTCCAGCGTACTTGTTCTTTTTTGTGTGTCTCTTACTACTTTTAGCTTTCACTCTAGCTAGCATTTAGCTACTTTTAACTTTTGCTAATTATAGCTTTTACTGGTTTTGGGCTTCTAGCTAACCAATTTTTTTAATCCAGCTTTTTCATACTTTAACTTTTGATTATCTTTTTGCTAATCAAAAAGTAGCTTGTGGGTTAGCTAATAAGCTAGCCTTTTGCTACATATCATTAAACTTTTGCTACATTTCAATAGCCTTTTACCATTTATTGCTAGCATTTTGCTACATTACTTTTATCTAGACTACTTCTGCTTAAAACAATTTTTTCACATGAGCTTTTATCTAAACTTTTGCTGCTTTTAGCTTGCATTTAGCTTGCTAAATTCTTAGTACATTAGCATTTAGCTAGCCTTATGTTGCTTTATTGCTAGCATTTTGCTACATTACTTTTATCTAGACTACTTCTGCTTAAAACTAATTTTTTCACATTAACTTTTATTATTATTTATTATTATTAATAAACTTTTGCTGCTTTTAGCTTGCATTTAGCTAGCTAATTTCTTAGTACATTAGCATTTAACTAGCCTTATGTTGTTTTTAGCTTGCATTTAGCTAGCTAATTTCTTAGTACATTAGCATTTAGCTAGCCTTATGTTGCTTTTAGCTTGCATTAACAACTCAGTTTCAGCTTCAGCAGCTTTCAGCAGTCATTCAACGCTCAACATTCACACCTCATTTTCTCAAGAAATCTAATGTCTGTAGTTTGAGATTAGGATTAATATTTTTTGTATAATTTTCCTCAGTCAAACAATCACTGATGTTGGAGAAGATGTGAACCCTTCAGGCACCACAGGATTGTTGGAGTCTCTCTGCAGATTAAATCTCAACATGAACTTGTCCTAAAAGATGAACTGAGATTAAAAACAGTTAATTTAAATTTAGCTGATATTTGCAAAACAAGTTCAAATGAAAAATAAACTCTTCTGTAATTGCATTCATTGTGTTTTATCACCCACTACAATGAACGTAATATAAATCTGTCTGTAATACTTCTTAATTAAAGTTCTAAAACGGTCCTTTCAGTGTAAACTAACCAACCAGGCAATGCTGGATAACAATGGTAATCTAAAACCACTGCCTTAAAACCCATAATAATTGAGTTTATAAAGGTCAAGAACCAAAACCCTTTCATTCTCGTTAAATATGCTGCTGAAAGTGTGTGGGAATTAATTTCCTTCTTGGCGCTTCTACCAGCTGTGCATCAGAAAACACACTGCAATGACCTTTGGACCTCTTCCAAAACACACAGCGTGTACGCTGATACTTTGTGCAGAACATGACAGAAACGCTGCCAGTGCTGGAATAGCATGGCTGTGCTGCTTTTACTAGATTTCCAATGGGTGTAAAGGTGCTTTAAATCCACGATGGGAGCAGCAGAGTCAGATTTATTGTGAAAGTTTTTTTAAATTAATTTTTTCAAGTTGACCTTTGGAGTCAACTCCATTGAAAACATTCTGCCACATCTTTGCACAATGTGTAGTGGATATTCAGGACAGCTCAAGTACTTTGGATACCCACAGGCATATGGAAACCATGATGAGGCCCTAAGGAAGACTAAGGAAGACGAAGAAAGATCAAAGTCCAAACAATCAATATGCATGCAGTGCCAGCTTTTATATACCTGCTGGTATAATAGCCTGTCCAAAGGAGAAGATGGAAGCCACTAACATCAAGACTCGAAAGCTTCTCGTGATGCATAAAGGGTTTCTCCCCAAGTCCAGAACCCCAAGACTATACACTAAGAGAAAGAAGTTAGGCAGAGGACTAGTGAGGATCTGAGCCATCTGATATTCTGGAGTACATCAGGAGGAAAGCCCCTGATGAACTGATGAGTCTCATGGCAGCAGCAGAAACTACTGTGGAAAAGCGGAACAAGGGGATCCATCATGGAAAGATAAGCCCTTGCATGGCATGTACCACTAGCAGATTGAGAAAATGGCCGATATCAACAAATCCTACCAGTGGCTAGAGAGAACTGGACTGAAGGGCAGCACAGAGGCACTAATCTTAGCAGTACAAGAGTAGTAGAGGCCAGTTTCTACCATGTCAGACAAGACCCAAGATGCAGATTGTGCAAAGATGCCCCTGAGACAGTCCAACACATAACAGCAGGATGTAAGATCCAGACAGGCAAAGAATACAAGGAGTGCTATAACCTGCTGGATGGAATAATATACAGGAACATCTGTGCTGAGTATGGACTGGAGGTGCCACAGTCAAAGTGGGAGACACCACTGAAGGTGGTGGAGAATGGAAGAGCTAAGATACTGTGGGACTTCAGAACCAGACTGATAAACAGTTGATGGCTGACCAACCATTGTGATGGTTGACAAGCAAGAGAAGAAGGCAGTGGTGATAGATGTAGCAATCCCAAGTGACCGTAACATCAGGAGAAACATCAAGGGCTGAAAGAGGAAATACAAAAGTTGTGGAGAGCCAAAGCACCAGTAGTCCCAGTGGTCATTGGGGCTCTTGGTGCTGTGACCTCCAAACTGGAAAAGTGGCTCCAACAGAACCCAGGAATAATCTCAAAGATCTCTCCAGAAGAGTGCAGTCCTAGAAACAGTTAAGATACTGAACAGAACCTCAAACTGCCAGGCCTCTGGAAGAGGACCAGAGTTTGAACAGCGCTGACTGGTAATAATTACTATTTTTTGTCATTCCAGCATGTAGCCATACACAAACGCCCTGTGATGGACTTGCGACTGGCCCAGGGTGTATCCTGCCTCTCGCACAGCGATGGCTGGACATGGGCACCAGTGGCCCCTACAACCTGAAAAGGAAGAAACTGGTAAAGATACTGGATGGCTGAATGGATATACACAAACCCTACATTTCTGCACAGGTTACAACAAAAAAGTATGAAAACCAAGAAAATGCCATACCCATCCAGCTGAAACTGAGACGCGTCAAACTGTCCAAAGAGACAAAAACAAGTGGACAGTATTCTTTCATTTCGTCTGGCATCTGTGGTGACACGGTGGCCAAGCATGAAATAAAGTCCATATAGGTATGCAAATACTTGTATGTAAGGAATAATTTACCTTTTGCAAATATAAATGGACTCCTCATTGGCTGCAAGTCTGGGGCTGAGTGAGGATTTTAGTGCGTTTCTCTGTTTAGCATGAGTGGACACAAAGGAATTGACTGTTCAATTTATACGGGCAGAAAGGCTAACAGGTGCAGTGGTCCATAAAACCACAAGGATCCCGCAATGTAATGTCAGGTCTCCATCTACAAGTCATATCGCCGGCTTTATTTTTGTGCATAAGTGACACCCAGACAGCTGCAGTCGTGCATATAATGCTGTGTTTAGTAACGTTCAAGCATCAAGAAGCTGTCATCAAGTTTTCAGCTCGGCTCACGTACTGGAGGACCTGCTCGCATGCATTAGTGCTGTTTTTGCAGGATTGTCGCGTGCTGAGTTAATGAAATCAAGCTGTAAAATTTGGAAGAAGTCTGTCAGGACCAGTGTTGATGAGGTGAGACGGCGTTTAATTACACAAATCATGACTTTATTCTGAGGTGCCTGTTGAAATGGGAAACTCAAAGTAGAACATCAGAGATGACTGCGTTATGTGCTGCTGGGGAAATAAAAGGTCAGGAATTCTCTGCAACCACCAACTACGAAAAGCAGCGAGGACCAAGTGGAGGATTGGTTAGTCTCGTGTGTCTGTTACCAAAATTTCTGATGAACCAACCAAAAGAATTTACTGAAACTCTCAAGAAGTCATCGCTGGACACGCAGCTCCAAATGATAAACTTTTGGTGTTAACTTGATTCAAGATGGCTGCCACAGCTAGTTGAAGTTAAAAAACAAAAAACGGCTTTAACTTTATCAACTTTACAGATATTGATAGTGTTGTAGTACTTGAGACCGGTCTTGGTCTCAAGACCACTTTTTGACAGTCTTGGTCTTGTCTCGGACTCTACCGCATTTGGTCTCGGTCTTAGACATTGAGGACTTGGGATTTTATTTCAAGACCAGTCAAGACCACAGCTGTGGAAATATCACTAAACTGCCAGAACATTGTCCAGTTTGTCAACATCTTTGTTTTTATTGGATGCAAAACGTACTGATTCAAATCCAAGCGATGACGTCACTCACTGCTAAATACTGTACATGGTATTGTTACCGTTGTCACGCCCACCCCCTTTCACTCGCACTGGGTGGTTTCCTGCCAGTTGGGTGGTTTTCATTCTGATTTTGCTGGGAACTCTGGTAAGATTTTTGTTGGATTGTTTTGCCACATATTTGTAAATTACCTTGGCTTGTACTGATGATAAATTGAGTCATAATTTGGTGTGGTAGTAACTGAGAATCATCCGCAACACATCTCAGAGGGTGACTTCTTGTAATATTGTACAAGATATCGATCAAATGGAAAAACAAATTAAACTGAAGATGGTTTTAGTTTAAACCTCTGCCATCATGGCAGGCAACATGCATCTCAGATCAGTTAAAAGGAAGGAAACTGTTCTCAGAAGGTTACAGGCGTGGACTGTATCTTCATGCATCGAGCTGCAGGTGAAGACCTGAGCTTCATTACTGCCACCTACCTTCACCAACCCCCAACAAAAGGTGCTCATTATCCCCTGACTCACTGTAGCTTTTACAGACCGCCATTACACACAGCCACGATAATGCGCCCCCCCCCCTTACACAGCTACTTCTGTAGACCAACAGAGAGGGTTCTGTCTTCTGTAACACTGAAACAACCAGAACATCCACCATCAGATCAACATGAGCTCCGACAGATGATTCTATCTAAATAAATGTCCCTCAGTAACAAACATTTGGAGATGAAGTCAACTTTTTGACCTCTAAACTTGAAGGATTAACCAACTGCGGGCATGGATATTTGATGGCTTAGAGATATTGATCGAGCGCTGTCCAGAGGAATCAGACTCTTTAAGGATCAATATGGCTCAAGAAATTGGGCCAATAAGAAGTTCTTCTGCTTAAGAGAACATTTTTAAATCTAATGGAAGGAAAAGCCAAAGGTGAGCTGATGAGAAACTGGTCCAACTCCCATCAGCATCAGTTCATAAAAGCATCTCTGAGCACGAGGAGCGTTGCTGCGCGTCTGTTTTCTTTGGGTCGTAATGGCGGCGGTTTGAGCAGATTGAATAAAAACAGACGACGGCAGAAATTTGTATGAAATTAATAAATAAAACAAGTGAGAACTGTTGGGGTAAAAAATATTTTTGTTAAACATGTTGAATACAGTTATTTAGTAAATCTGGTAAAGTTCAAACTGCTTTAACTTGAGGAAGTAGATGTTTACGCCTCTGCGTTGGATTTTGAGAAAACTTTTTTTTGTCCCTCGTCACGAAACAGCCTCCATCCAGTCGGCCGTCCATGCATCTTGTGAATGTATAACTTGTAAAACAAACAAACAAAAAAAACAAGCGAGGCACTGACTTCCTTTTTCGTATGAGGCTGCATCTAGGAGGAAGAAATGTTCCTGTCAAAAGTTGAGTTGCCAAGTCAAAATCCAAGATGGCTGCAACCTGTAAACCTTGTTAACTGGAAAACTTGGAAAAACAAGCAATGGACCGACTTCTGTTTTGTTTTGTGAGTGCATCTGGGTGTAAGAAAGTTTCCTTTTGAAAACTTGCTTAACAGGTCTAAATCCAAGATGGCCGTCGCCATATATATTAAATTCAACTTTATTGTCATTATGCAGTGTACAGGTACAGAGCCAATGAAATGACATTACAATCCAACCAGAAGTGCAAAAATACAATATTACTACCAATTATTTACAGTTCAAATGCATGGAACGAGTTTGGAGCATAATTATTTAAAATGTGAACATTACATAAAACAAAGGCCAGTGGAGTTATCGTTTATAGTATAAATGTTGGATGAGAATATGCATATATTTGTTTACACAGTATGTTTCTACCCAGTATATAAAGAGTGAATGAAGGTGAAATATGCAGATGTATGACAGCAGCAAATAATATATACTGCAAGCATGAATAGTGCAGTGTTAGACGTTACGAATATACAGATACAATGAATATCTCAACATTAAAAACAAAGTACCAGGTGTATTTAAAGTGACGTTATTAAAGTGACTCTGATGAGTTCAATAACGTTACAGCCTCGGGGAAAGAAGCTCTTTGAGTCTGTCGGTGCGGCAGCGGAGGCTCCTGTAGTGTCTACCAGATGTTCCTCACCCTACACAGTCAATGTTTGCGGTAGATGCACTGAATTGTGGGTAACTGAGAGCCAGTGATGCAGTGGTTCTGCAGCTGAAGAACAGGTTCTTTTACTCTTCGAGTCCTGTTTCGCTTCATGTTGTAGTAGAAACACACACTGCTGCACCTGCAACCAACAAGACTTGATTCTGTTTAACATTAGAGGAAAAAAGAAAATCCATCCCACCGAACAATCGACCCACATCCATCCATCCAGGCATCATCCATCCATTCGTCCATCCATACATGCAAACAGCCGTCCATACATGCATACATCTATCATCCATCTGTCCATCCATCAATCTATCCATTCAGCCATACATGCATACATCCGTTCATCCAGCGTTCCATCCATCCGTCCATCTGTCCCTCTCTGTCCCTCTCTGTCCAACCAGCCTGTCCCTCTATTTGTCCAATCAATCAGCTCGTCTGTCTGTGTAACCAACCCGTTTGACTAACCTGTTCATCCATCTTACCCGTTTGTTTATCTCTGATCAACTGGTCCATTCCTCCGATCATTTCATCTTTTTGTTTTTTCATTATATTTCAGCAAAGTCATTTAGCGCTAACAGACCGTTTTCATTAAAATAAAAATAAAAGTCTAGTTTTGAGTTTTGTTGTTTGAAATGTTTGACAGCAAAGTGGTCAACCTCTTGTCTGAACTGGACCCCATCGGGGGTTTGTTCTGGAGGACCCGGTCGCTCCACACGTCACAGTGGCCTGTGTGTGCTGTCAGAGCTGCACAGCGTTCAGCCGAGGCTTTTCAGAGAAAAACACAAACCCCCTGAGCTCGTCTTTAAGGACTTTCTGCTGCGTATGAAACACAAGCCTGGAGAATCTTATTCCATCATCCTCGCTGTTCATCATCCGGCTGCATGCGGCGTCCGGCTGATTACTGCCTCAGATCAATAGTCTGCTGAGGGTGAGGGCTTGAATTGTTAGATCTGGACTCCGACATCTCCGGTGTGTTATTGTGCACATCTCCTAGATGAAAAACACACGTAAGGCCAGCACATTTCTGCTCGCCGGGTGTTTTTCACCAAGAGATGAAAGCCGCGTTGGGCTCACTGGACTTTGCGTGAAAGAACAGTCTGAGCGTTTTTTTTTTTTTGTTTTTTGCAGAAGCCGTGGAAAACCGGAGGAGGCTCACCTTGAGAGGAAGAATCATGAGGCAAGAGAGTGAAAGAGTACAAGGACTCTTATTGCAGCTGCACAGATGGTGCAGCAGATGAGAAGGAAAAAATGGCAGCCAAGCACGTGTTTGACAGCGTGTGGCTCGGAACGCATCCAAACGGAAACACAAATATTTATTGTTCTGTAGCTGCTCGAGCTCGTTCTTCCCACCTTCGGTTTGTCAGCGAGAAACGTAGCTCAGGAGCCGAACGTGAAATATTAATTTCTTTGCTGGGAAGCTCTGGTGCTGAAGGTGGAGGAGCGTCGAGCAGCATATGGTGCGAGATCCTGCAGGGGAGGAGCAGCACGTCTCCAAACTCCACGGTGGAGGAAGAGTCGGAGCGGCGAGGACACGAGAGACGGAGGAGAATTAAATTACCGGGAGGACCATTTCAACAGATCTCATGAGTCTGCAACTGCAAGGGAGACGTATTTAAATAGCACAGATTTTGTGCTTTGCAAGCTATTATTATTACAGCCACAGTCAATATTCATTCCCTCTGTCTGCCGGTGATAAATGCGGAGGTAATAAGAGGGAAATGACATTTCACTCTGCATTAAAACGGCAACCTTAACCAGCTGGGGAAGCTTCACAGCACTTCTCCCCCGCTTTGTTTTCAGAAGTTATATTTGCAGCAGGTTTTAGATTAGAAATTACATTTCAATCAGTAAAGTGGGGGAAGGATTCTGCTTTTCAATGCGTGGGCGTAAATCTGAGCTCTTCAGGAGATGAAACCCCGCTGAGAATTTATTATTGAAATCTACACGCCAGGCGTGAACAAAAAACCTGAGGGGGGGGCGACTCCGTGAAATGTTTCCTTAACGTAAATATATACAGTATTTTAAAAAAGTGACACGGTGCATCGAGTATCCAGGAGTTTCTGTAACGTGCATCATTTTAACCAGTAAAGTCATGAAAAAGTGCAAACTTCATCTACAATACAGTGGTCCCTCGCTACTTCGCGGTTCGTCTTTCACAGACTCGCTCTACTGCGGTTTTTCAAAATAAGAGTGGACACGACACACAAATGGCTGATGGATGAGCTGCATTGACATGGAATTTTTATTTAAAATGAATTTTGAATTATTTAGCACCTGCTGCACATTTGTTAAGCTCTTACTGCAGGATAAGCTTCCTGCCGCAGCTGATCAGCTGTTCTCCATGTGCAGAGCGGATAAGTGGGCGTGGCCAAAGAGCAGTGGAGGCAGAGAGAGGGAAATCATGACATGCTGTTCTTTTAGAGCATTTAGAGTTTAGAAACATTGTTTAGAATATTGCAAGTGTGGGAAGGGTTTAAAGCGCCTTCATCTCTATATATCTAGATATACTAAAATAAACTACTGTACTTGTACTACTATCCCTACTTTGTGGCTTTTCACTTATGGCTGGGCTTCAGGATACAGATCCCACGCGATAAATGAGGGAATGTTAAAACAGATACAGTATATGAAAAGTAGACATGTTTTAAAGGGATAGTCAGATGCCTTATACTTTTATGCATGTTCACAACCACACACAATTGAATGCAGGGATATAAATGTAGGTCATGTATGTAGATATTTAGCTATATATATAGTGGTTTATGGACGGTGGTTGGGTGGTTTGCCTTGTGATTTGTTCGTGTTTATATACTTTTTTTTCTCTCTGTTTTTTTTCTTTCTTTCTATCTTAAAAAAAAAAAAAATAAATAAATAAATAAATAAATAAATAAATAAATAAATAAATGGTGTGATGAGGATGGCTGTGAGGTGAGAAGGGAGGCCATCGAAAATGGAAAAAAAAATTATTAATTTTATAATAAAATACAAAACAATTAACATATATGTAATGAGAAAAAAAAAACAAAATATAAAATGAAAGGTAGCAGATGAAGAAAAATCTTATTATATCTGCCCCTTATTCTCTTATAAACAATTCAAACAAGCATTTTCTATAAACACCAAAACAAAATGAATAACTCATTTAACTTTCCCATTCTCATACAATTCTCATTAAACTCCATTCATTTATATTTTTTCAACAATTTGATTTTGACCATTCTTTTTAATACAAACATTGATTTGGCTTCTTTAACATCTGTCGCCAAGTCATTCCACAACCCAACTCCTTGAATTAAGGTAGACCTTCCCTTCAAACTAGTTCTATACTGTGGTTTTACAAATACATCTGTCCCCTTAAGATTGTAACAACTTAATCTTTTTACAAAATACATTTGGATATTTGAAGGCAGTATATTAATCTGAGCTCTATACATAATAGACAAAATATTATAATCCACCAGATCATAGAACTTCAGCAATTTCATTTGATAAAATAATATACTTGATGGATGACAGTAATGCTTTCCAGTGATAATTCTTACAGCTCTTTTCTGCAAAATAAAAATAGGCTTTGTAATTGATTAACAAGCTTTTCCCCAAACGTTAACACCATAAATTAAATGTGGAACAATAATTGTATTATACAACAAATACAGTGCATTGTCATTCAATAGATCCCAGCCTCTGTAAAATATTGCAATAGATTTAGATATTTTCATTTTAACAGAATTTATATGTTGTTTCCATGACAATTTGTCATCAATGATGACACCCAAGAATTTCGCTTCATTAACTCTACAAATCTCAGAGCCCTCAATTTGAAATGGAACATTAATAGATTTATTTCTATTACTAAATATCATATAATTGGTTTTATCCAAGTTTAATGATAATTTATTAAGTTTAAACCAAGTCTGAACTTTAACAAGCTCCTTCATCATTAATTCCAATATCTGTTCAATATTTTTACCAAAACTAAAAAATGTGGTATCATCAGCAAAAATAATGCATTTAAGGAGTCCTGACACCTTTACCAAATCATTTACATATAAAATGAATAACTTTGGTCCAAGTACAGATCCTTGAGGAACTCCGCATGTAATAGTGCAGTGGCCTGATCTTATCATCCATCTGTACAAATGTTTGCTGTCTTTCAAATAACTACATACCCACTGTAACGCTAATCCTCTGATACCATATTTGTGTAATTTATCAAGGAGGATAGTGTGATTAGCAGTATCAAATGCCTTTTTTAAAACAACAAACACACTTAAACCTTAATGACCTGGAACACCCTGTTGTAAAACTCCACTGCTTTAAACAAAACTAGCTAAAGATCCTGGTGGGCGAAATTTGTGACACTCAGGTAATCACAGTCAGCGATTTATGTTGTTTTGGTCTTGTTTTATTTTTGTTAAACAATAAAAATATTTTGCATCTGCAAAGTACTACAACCTTGTTAAATAGCACATTTCACAAACAAAGTGTTTCACAATAAAGTTAGATAAAATAAATTTATTTAGATATAAAGGATTGAAAGAACAGACACAAAAACAAAAGGAAAACTTTCCAGCTTACAACTTGTCTGAATAGAAATGTTTAAATAAGAAGCAGACTTTGGAAAAGTCATTTGAATTTCAGGTTAAAACAAGAAATCAGAATGCCAGGGGATGAACACATTTGCTTTGGGTTTAGCATTAACACAGTCACATTTCACTTTAAAGTCAACAACACTTACCAACGGCTCCATCCTCAAGAACTCGGAGGAGATCAGTATGGAGATCACGTTGCTGGGCTCTGTAATAGACAAACACCACAAATTTTAAGTTTCTATAACACAGGCTCAAGCAATCCAGACCACAAAGGTCTAACTGATCCAGAACTCAGAGTTCCTATACCGTATTTGCCGGATTATAAGTCGCTCCGCTCTTCAAGTTGCATTGTCCAATTATGTCCAATAATTTGGAAAAATCCATAAATATGTCACATCGCTCTATAAGTCGCACCTATTATGCGTCACCGCTGAAGCGTCGCCTATGTTACACGTCACCGCTGACAACCCGGGAATGTGGGCGGTGTCTTGTCAAAAAAGGATTTTGGCAGCCACAGTGCACGGAAGGACTTTAACTAGATTAACACTTAAAAACAAATCTTTTTTTGCTGAAAATTAAAGCAAAGATGTGTCTTAGCTGAACTTGTCCTTAATAAATGAACGAAATTGTAAAAACAGCTGGATTTAAAATTTTGTTTCGCTACGTGCACACGCACGGGTGGGTGGGAACACTGCATTTTTTTTAAATTTAGCTAAATAAACCCCTAAAAAATATATTTGCTAGCTGACATTATAGCAAAAGTGTTTCTGAGCTTAACTTTACCTTTAAAATTTAATATAATGTTCAAATCAGCTTGATTTAAATAGTTTAGCTTTGACGGCTCTTCCAAACTTAAAATAAAGACGAAATAAATTATATATAAATCGAATTTTAGCTCTAACGTCTCCTGATGCTAAACAGTTGTAAATGTCCATCCAGTGATTACTTTCTGTAAGTTTGATCCAAATCTGTCGTGTGGTTCATGAGCTATTTTGCTAACAACAGAACTGCAGCGAACAGACCTGCATCTCTTTGAAATTTAGCAAGATGAACCCCTAAAAAAATATATAAAAAATATACAGTATTTGTTAGCTGATTTAGTAAAAGTGTGTCTCAGTTTAACGTTTCTTAATAAATGCACTTTGACTGTTAAAATGTGGTAAAATGACACAAACTAAATAAAGCGGCTTTAAAATTACTGCACGCCCACCCGCCCATAATGACAGAAACACCAATTTATTTTATGGTTTTTATTCAAACCCATTGAACTCTTCGTCTTCTGTGTTGCTGGTGAAGAGTTCTGCCAGCGACTGAGGAAGATGATTCAGTGCTGCTGCTGCCCCCTCTTCCTCTTCCTCCCCGGGGCTGTCCGAGTCCTCCTCTGCCTCAGCTCCAGCTGCTCCAGGTGAGATCCGAGCCTTTCTGAACCCCGCCTGGATCGTTTTTTTTAGTGACAGATGTCCACGCTTTGACTATCCATTTGAGGACCTGTTGAAACATGGGGTGGCGCATAGGTCCCGTAGCTGTGAAACTATGCTCCCCACTGACCATCCACTCCTCCCACAGCCGACGTAGAGCTGCTTTGAAGCTGCGGTTCACTGAGATGTCCAGCGGCTGAAGGACTTTTGTCAATCCTCCAGGGATCTTCCACTGGTACATTTTCATCTTCAAATCACTTCTTGGTCTGCTGCCTTCATACATCTCCTCCTATATGTCACTGCGTGAATGCAGCTACAGAGTGCGCTCTCAGGACATTATTACCTGCAGTGTTCCGTCAGTGAGATCTGAACTTGGCAAAAGGGCCTTCTCCTACTC
>JARVLU010001196.1:34911865-34923496 GCA_031762415.1 Simpsonichthys santanae | reverse complement strand
GTGTAGAAATTAAAAGTCAATGGGAGGTGTGATGACGTCACTGGGAGGCGTTCGAGACTCAGAGTTGCCGTAATTCAGGGGCGCCGTAACTCGAGGACTACCTGTATTAGGGTTGACTCTCAGCTACTACAACACCAGATTGTAGCCGATTGTCTGAAACTTTGGCTGAGTTAGGTTTGTGCTGGCTAAGATCAATCAGCTGTGGCGGCCATCTTGAATCAGGCGGACTGTAAAAGTTAATCAGCTGTAGGAGGTCATGAGATATTTTACTAACAAGTAAACAGCTGCTATAGACTGTTACACATTTGTGATGAGTAATATTGGACTGTTTGAACTTGAGGTTGAATGCTGCGTCACAACGAAGCGACAGAAACTCCGTACGGATGTTTCGAAGCCGTTCTCCCTCAAGTCACTGATTTATTTATTTCTTTTCTGTTGCTCCTTTTCGATCTACATTTTCTGTTATCAGACACGGAAACAACCGTTTCACTTTGAAACAGAGACGCTTTGTCTTATTTAAGTGGAGGACTCCTCCTCGGTGCTTTAGCCGAATCCTCCGGACGTTGTTGTGATGCTAATATATTCACACTGAGCTGAGAGAACGAGTCCCGCCCGGGCCTTTTCTAAATTGGGATCATGTTGCAGTGAATGAGCTCAGAGCTGACCAAGTCATTTATACAGCGCCCCCCCCCCCCCCCCTTCTTTTTAGGTTTTGAAGGGAAATTTGCAAAAACAAACAGACAAACACACAAAATATATGATACAGTCTCTCCCAGGAGGCAGAGAAGAGGAGAGGAAATTAAATTGCTCCTCTGTGAGGAATGAAAGCTGCTCGGCTGATGCTCAGCTCTGCAGAGATTACTGGCAACATTAATACCAGGAGCAACAGAAGCATGAACCCTTCTGAGGCTGCAGGTCTGGTTGCAGCTGCAGTGAGATCACTGTAAAAAAAAAAAGATGAAAAATCACTGTAATGACAATTTAACTGGTCATATGTGACTTATCTGTGCTGCTGATTAATTTGATTTCTTGTCTTATTCATACCCGTCTGCTTACCGCAGGCTCAATGGCTCAGATCCATGGATGTTTCACAAATACGACCATTCACAGCCGAGCAGATATGGCTTCTTAGCGTGTAAACAATCATCTTTCCCATTTCTGAGTTTCATGTTGAAAGTTAAAGACTCAAAAAGTCCTCGAAGGAGTGCAGGTCGCTCGACGCCTTTAATTTGTTAAATAGTCTTCATCTCGGACCTCCTTATAACGAGAAACGATGGATATTTAATTATAAATCCATGCGATTAATCACAAGACGTGTTGGAGTATGTGTCGGGGATCACCCTCAGCTACTATCAGACCAAATTTCAGCTCCTTGTTTAAAAACCTGGTTGAGTTTTAGCCATTTCTGTGTTCGGTAAGGTCAACGAGCTGTGGCGGCCATCTTAAATTGGACTGATTGCAAAACAGTTTCTTTTTGAAACATTTCACAAAATGTTTTCAGCGGTTCTTGAGCTGTTTTGCTCGAAGAGCAGCAAAGTTGAGGAGGTTAAGGCTGAAGTTTTATAAGAAGATGTTGCAGCACTCAGAGCCTGTGCTGTGGACGACTCTCAGCATCTTCAGTCTTTTGCTCACATCTCAGTTAATATTATTGCAAAAAAAATATCATGTTTGTAGCTAAAAGTAGCAAAACCGTAGCTCAAAGCTAAAAATGGTAATTCTCTCTCATTTAACCAACTAAAAACCCACTGACCACACATCATAAAAGCACGATCAAAACACAAAACAGTATAAGATTAAAGATAATTTCTTTACCCACACAACAAGATGTTTGGCCATTTCATATTAAAGATCTTAAGAGTGACTTCAAACACGCCAACAATGATTAATGGTAAATCATTCTTTAATAAAACTGAAGCTAAAAACAGTAAAAACTTGTCTCTAAACTAAATGTAGCAGCAATGATAGCTAAAAACTACCGTATTTTTCAGCCTATAAGTCACTTTTTTTCTTCATAATTTGCATGCCCTGCGACTTACAGGCCTAAGCAACATATTTATGGATCCCTCCCCCCCTATTTATAATGCAATTTTTGGCTGAGGTATGACCGTTTTCATTAATTCTGACTGGAAATATTGAACACTACTATTTTCAGCCACTAGATGGCAGTCAAGTAGTATGGCATGCCGTTGTGTCATGTAGTAGGTAAAATGTGGGTTAATGACACAATCGGCCTGCCACCCTCGTCCAGCTCGCCTGGAGCAAACGTCAAATCAGCTTCATTTTGCTTTGCTGACCTGGTGAAATGCAGCTGATTTGGCCATTAAAGTGCATTTATTAAGTAAAAGTTCAACTGAGACACATCTTTGCTGTAACGTCGAGCAAACAAACAATTGTTTTTAGGTGGTTATCTTGTTAAAGTTGGAAGAAATTCACAGCAAGTCATCCCTCTGTGCGTTCCCGCAGCCGCAAATCGGCTTTTGAAATGCAGCTGCTTTGACCGTCAAAGTGCATTTTATTTGAAACATTTTTTGGAGCATTTGTTATGATGCGTAACCATGGCAACAAGGTGGTTTTGAACAACCAGGAGCTGCTGATTAACATGTCAAAAGCTCAAACAACCTCAACTACAGCCCCAAATTTCAAATGAGTTGAAAAGGAGGCGCCGTGGACGAATTCCCGTCAACCTGGCAGCGGTCGAGTACCTGACCGCCGAGATCCTGAAGCACGTGGGATACTCGGCTCGTGACAACAGGAGGACCGGGCTCATCCCCCAGCGTCTTCAGCTGTCTGTCTGTGGCGACGAGGAGCTCGGCAGACTGCTGGGAGCAGTGACCATCGCTCAGGGAGGAATTCTGCTCGGCATTCATTCGGGCAGTCCTGCTGCCCAGGACGACCGAGAGGCCCTGCTGGATCTGACATCAAGCTGGATCCAAGTGGATGGATCCGTATCTGTTGCCAGATTCTTTGGATTTGCTGCAGGAGATCCTTCCTGCCCACGGCTATCAGCATCTATAACAACTCTTGAATGAACCCAGGATGATGAGCTACAACACTTCATTTCCCTTTGGGTTTAATAAAGTATTTTTGAATTGAATTCAACTGAATTAAGGAAACGTTCAACTGAGACACACCTTTTATAATTCTGAGCAAACAGTTGTTTTTAAGTGTTAATCTTGTTAATAATCCTCCCGTTCACGCTCTCGCAGCCACCACTTGGCAGCCAATCGATTTTCTGCCACACCAGCCCACATTTTTTAGTTGATGCATAACAGATGTGACGTATACAGCAAAGCGACGTATTTATGGATTTTTCCACTTTATTAGACATATTTGGACTGATGCGATCTATAGGGCGTTGAGTCGTGTACGGCGGAAAATATGGTACGCCTAAAAGTTAAAATTAGCAGCTGACAACATTAAGAACAACAGTTTTTGAAGGAGCTGAAGATATCATGTCTGTGGAGGAATCGTTTTTAAATAACGTGACTATTTTGTATAACGACGACTCGCTGTGGCGACTCCTCAACATGGAACAGCCGAAAGAAGAAGACGCAGAAGAAGAAGCGTTCTTGCATAAAGCAAAATAAACCTCAGAGGAGTTTTGCTGTTTGTAGCAGCAGTTGTCTTGTTTCTTCACATCAACTTTTTAGGAGCCGTCTTCCTGCCCGGCTAAAAACATGAGCAAAGTGTTTACATTAGAGCAGAATAAAATGCTGTCTTCAGCAGAAATCCAACATATTTGATTTCAGGTCCATCTTTAAAGTCCGATAGAGAGCAGCTGTGACCGGAGCACCTTCCTTTGATGTCGCTTGGAGCGGCACGTTGTTCGCAGAGCTCATCATCAGGCTCATTTGGGACGGCTTAAGGCACCGTCGGCTGTTTGCTGCTCACGCTCGACTGCGCTCGTCGCAACTTTACAGAGAAAGGTAGGGATAATCCATTTCCTGCCACATCTCTGAAAACATCTAAATTGACTACTCTTTGGGTTTTGTTCTCAGTTTGCATTGTTGAGTAAAAGATCTTGAACAACCAGGCTGCCTCGTAAAACATCCTCATTATCGCCTGCAGCTGAAGGCAAAGGCAGGAGATCATGTTTTGGCTCATGTCGGCTAAATATCTCATGAACCACTTGACGGATAATAATGAAACTTTTAGAGAATTTTAATTGGATTGATGCTCATAAAGTTTTAGAGCTAACTGGATTCAAAATGGCTGCCCCAGTAACAAATATGGCCACACCTCAGTCAATGTCACAGATACTGAGCTAAAATATGGTGTTGCAGTAGCTGAGCATCATCTTCAACGGAGACATTTGGTGCAACTGCAACACAGTGCAGGATATCTCTGCACTGTTAGCAAAATATCTCAAGAATCACTGGACTGATTTGAACCAAACTCTCAGAAAGCAACGTTTGAACGATCAACCTTTGGAGTCAACTTATTTCAAGATGGCCACCACATTTTTGTCTACCTTAACCAGCAGAAAATATCTACAACATAGACCGCTTTGCAGGTATTGAGCTAAAATCTGGTGTGGTAGTAGCCGAGCGTCATTCCTACAAATATGGCTACGCTCCTTAACAAAACATTATACAGCAAGCAAATACATTGAATAATCATTGACCTTGATTATTGACCTTGAAGCTGTAGTGATGATGCTTATGTGCATCAAGATCTGATCAATTATCTCGAGTGGATCAGAAGTTATGGTCCGGACAAGCAAAGACCTTGTTTTACCTTTGACCTTCATATGTGACTTTGACCTTGGAGCTGGAGGGATGAAATATGTAGTGATTATACATATGTGTATCAAGTTTCATTATATATGGACTACATGTCCGCCTTTGGACGGGTGGAGACCAGGCGCTGCAAAACCAAGAGATCACACATTCCTTCAGAAGAGACTGGATCTTTTTTCTTGATTTCCATCAGAGCTCCGATATTCTTGAAGTCCAGCTGGACTTCGGCCTTTCTCCGCTTAGCGGCAGCCATGTTGCTCCTGTTAATGGCGTTTCCTGCCGCTGATTGAATTCTCTTCTGAACACCGCTCAAAGCAGACGACGTCGGCAGCGCTCTGAAACCTCAGCGAGGTGAACCCGTACCTTACACAAACCCACGCAGCACGTGCGAGCGGATGAAGGCGTGCACGCTCTTGCGCGCACGCAGAAAAAAAAAAAAAAAAACGCCTTCAGGAGCCATCTGCCACCATGTGACCGCGAGGCGTTCAGATGCTTCCCTCCAATGAATATAAAGTATAAACACTCCTCCAAATTCTCCACCCCTGGCCTCTATTTCATGCTATTATCTCGGCATAATAAACACATTAGCTCCCCCCTGCCCGATTCCTGCTCCTAAGATGAATCTTTCCCGACTATATAAAATAATTTGCCAACATTATATGTGAGCATAAATTATTCATGAGGCTTCGTGGAGAGATTCGGAGCCTCCCGAGTCCTGGAGGAGGCAGCTCTGACAGACAGGTCCCCACAGATGGACCTTCTGCTCTCGGGGAGGAAAAAGTTGAAGGTTTCTAGAAATGGTCCTCGTCTGAAGATGATGCACGGTTCTCTGTGCTCCAGCTGAAGGTTACTTACTCACGCCAACAAAAGTTTTTGTTTGCGCTGTTGAATCGTGAGGGATTTAGGAGCTCATTTCAAAAACTTTAATTTCAATGTGATGCACTTTGACAGGCTTTTCCATCTTTACCATCAGTCTTGCTCTGCAGCACAGCAGTAACATTTTCTGATGGAAAGAATCAAAATGCTGGATAAAAGGAGAAAAACACCACATACATGTCAATATTCTCAGACACCACGACATGCAAAGTGGTTATTTACAGTTTATGAAGTGAAACCAGAAAGATGCATTTAGATCTAGTTCTAGAATTGTGCAGCTGAAAGTGGCTGCATGTTGGAGTAGCTCTGTTCCATTCACTGTTATTGCTTTTGAAAAAATTAAATCCTCTTTTTTCCAGATGTAAATGGCTTTTTTGGGGGTTTGATTATTTCTTATGGTGTCAGATTCAATGCAGCTGGGAGGATATTTACTGAAATAGTTTTACATTTGGACATTTGTTATGATGTGTAACCATACCATACCATACCATACCATACCATACCATACCATACCATACCATACCATACCATACCATACCATACCATACCATTCCAAGACTTTATTGCTGTATTTACATATTGCCCAGGACATCCTTGTAAAAGAGATTAATAATCTGAATGGATTTCTTCCTGGTAAAATCAAGGTTAAAAAAAAAAAAAACGTACCATACCACTTTATGTATAAAGCACTTAAAACTGCAACAGGGCCAATCAAAGTGCTAACAATGTTTTTTATTTTTATTTATTTATTTATTTTTTACAACCAGGAGCAGCTAATTAACATCTCAAAAGCTCAAATAATACCTCAACTACAGCCCCAAATCCCAAATGAGTTGAAAAAGAGGCACCGTGGATGCATTTCCGTCTACCTGGTGGCAGTGCTCGAGTATCTGACCACCATGATCCTGGAGATGGTGGGAAACAGGGCTCGTGACAAGACAAAGACCATGATCATCCCCCAACACCTGCAGCTAGCTGGCTGTTCGCAATGATGAGGAGCTCAACAAGATGCTGGGAGGAGTGACCATCGCTCAGGGAGGAGTTCTGCCGAATAGTCAGATATTCCTGCTGACCAAGAAAAACAAGAAACCCTCCAAATACAAGAAGAAGATCAACATCTGCTACCAGTTTCTTAAGATCCATTCTAAGACAGACCACTACAAGAGATCCTTCCTGCACAGCCATCAGCATCCATAACAACTCTTTAATGAAACCAGGATGATGAGCTACAACATTTAATTTCCCTCTGGGATTAATAATAGCTTTATTGAGTCTCTTATAACCTTTACCCCCATCTGATGGTTTGAAGTTTTGACATGGAAAAACAGGAACAAACTTGCAGGGATTGTCAGGATGTGAGGCAAAACTGTTGGCATAGCCCTACAGAACCTCACTGACCTACACAAGGTGAGGTCAGTGAACAAGGCCAGGCTGATTCTGGCCAAGAGGTGGCTAGAGTATTCAAACTTTTTACTCAAGTAAAAGTATCGTTACTTGAACCAAATGTTACTCAAGTAAAAGTAGTGAGTAGGCATCCAAAAATTTAGTCAAGTAAAAGTAATAAAGTACTTTGATTTTAACCTACTCAAGTAGTGCGTAACTGCAGAGTACCATCTCATGTCATTAAATTATAACATGCAAATAGATTTACAAGGAAACAATTCAACTTTTAATGAGACTGAACTTAAATTGTTATAAATAAAAACACAAAGGCAATACCAGCCAAAAGGATTTAGAAATAAACCACTTATCTTTTACATTGTTATACTGTATATATAAATACATAAATAAATAAAAAGACACAAAGGCAACTGTAGCCAAAATAATGCAGCTAAATAATAATAAACTTGGCTTTTTGCAAAGCTTTATTTCCACCAGTAAATGTTGGAACTCATTCTCTTACATTTTGACATCTTTTAAACAGCACTAACTTTTTAAGTATAACCTGAAACACGATCCTACACATCAAGCAAAGGACTGAGTATTCCTGAACTTAATCAATAGAACGACTGACAACATAAACTCAAGTGACGAGGAGAAAATATGTCTTGATTTTTGAAACATCACTCAGTAATGTGACAGTTAAGCTTCAAGAGTAGCTGGATATTTGATCCACACATCAAACATTTCAGATAAACCTATTACATTTTCAAAAACATGTCAAATCGTTGCGTTAATAATTATTATTATGATAATCTAGTTTAATGATTTACCCTCTTGAACTCAATTTACCCAGAGAGTTTAGAATACCACATTGTAAAGGGAAAAAGGCCTGATTACTAGTACGTATAATAATTTGACATTTATGTATTTTTGTTTGTTTCTTACTAAGCCTGTATGAATCCATTGTGTTCCACTAAGACAGACTTATTGGACGTTTGTGACTTTCAGCATGTGTAGCTACATCAAACTGTCCCAATTTGTAGCAAACCGTTTGTTTTGAGCTAAATTAGCATGTTGCTAATGTGTGCTCACAGAGTGTGAACACATTTTAGTAATACACCACGTAACATTTAATAGTCACGTCATACGCAGTTTTAAAGTTATGCATGCTGTTGTAATAGATCTGACATTATTTCACAAAAAAAGTAAAAAATAAATGGCAAACTTACCGCAACGTGTTTTCTCAAATTTGATGTTGCGTCCACGTAGGCTGAAATATCTAGAAGTTTTGGCAGACACATCTGACAGCGCATGATGTAACTGTTCTTTTTAGAAGACTGTAAGGTGAACATTGCTTGTGTGTGAGGCCGGGGGTGCTCCGACTCCTCTTCGCCAGCTTCTTCTGACGCCATTCTTTAAGGAACCATCCGTCTTTCTTTCACTCATCAACCGGGTCCAGAATCTCCGACGTCACTCAACATGGCCCGCGTCACGTGACTGGCTGGCTTCACTTGATTGGTTACATGTCAGGTGACTATAATTTACGCAATAATTTTGCTGCAAATGTTTTTACATAAAACAAAAGTAACGGTAGCGATCGGCACACGCCCATAGTAACGGAGTAAAAAGTAGCTGTTTTCTCCCCTAAAATTTACTCAAGTAAAAGTGTCTTTCACATTTAAACTACTCTTACAAGTACAATTTTCTCAAAAAGCTACTTAAGTAAATGTAACTGAGTAAATGTAACGCATTCCTGCCCATCTCTGATTCTGGCATTTCCTGATCACCCATTCCATGGCAAGCTCAGGTTGCTTCCATCTGGACTGTATCTGCTGCCCAGATGAGGAACAGACTGAAAAACTCATTGATCCCTGTAGCGATCACGCTTCTCAATGAAGTTCTGTTAGTTTAATGTCTCCATGTCTTGTATGGGTGTTTTGTGTGCCCACTGACTGAGAAACAAATTGCCCCTTGGGGGTAATGATGATTCTTGAACTTGAACTAAAGTATTTTTGAATTGAATTGAGTTTTAATTATTTTGTGATTTTATTTTTTCTTCCCAGTGGCTCACTGGTTGAGCCACACATCATCTCACCCTGTTGTACTTTGGATGTCATTCTCCTCATGGTTCTTGTGACTGCTCATAGAAAAAAAAAAACCCTGTCAGCTGGAGACACCACTTTATGAAAATTACCTGAATTTTAGCTAATTACTAGAGACTCGTGATGGCAACAGCAGGTTTTTACTTGGTGAAAAAACATTAAAATGTCACGAAAAACTTCACATAATCCAGTCCATGAGCTCTTTGTGTTCCAAGAATTTACCCCATGAAGACAAAATATTACACGTAAATTTTTCAGTGACAGTGAAAAATGGATATTTGATCCAAACCTGATGAATCTGTGAACACCTGCTTCATAAACAACAAACAGCTGGGCGGCAAAGAAAAGCTCCAAGCTCGGTTTATTATGAAATGTTAAAGTTGTAGACAACAGATTAGTCTGCTGGGTCTGTCACACTCGATCTGTATTGTTAGCAGCTGCTTCCAGAGCGCGCCGCTGCATTTTGATTCAACACCTTCAGGAAAAACTGCTGCCGCTCTTTGATCCAGCAGAGGAGAGATTAGCCCGAGCTGAAGAAAAAAACCAGCACAACCGAAGGGACTGATTTCCTTCATTTGGACTAACAGTTCCTTCAACTCATCAACTTTACCACCTCAGGCCTCGCTGTCATGTCTTTCATTGTCGTCTTTAGAGGTGAGATTTATTCTCTTTGTACAGGCTGAACTTTACAAAGCAGGGATTTGTTTTGGGTTTGAAGCTTTCGGTCAATGTCAAAATCTTATAAAAAAAGAGCCGATAAACTGAACAACATGCAAATGTAGCATTTAGATTGTCTTAGGGCAGTCCTGTGATGGACCAGCGGCTTCGGATGTTGTCAGTCCATTAAATGGACGTTAGTAGTTGTTATCATCCCCATATGTAGCGGTCAGACTGTCCCTCCTGTACCTCCTAACAGGTGTAAAGGTACGTTATTATCGTTCTTTTTGCTGATAACAGGCAGCGTGTGACGTGGGCAAACCAGGAAGTGTCTTTTTTTTTTTTTTTTGGCTTATGTAACCCGTTTCCTAAACGTAACCTTAGAGGACCAAACCTAAACTTAACCCCCTTACCGTTGTGCATAAACCTAACCAAGACCCGAAACCTAACACGAGACCCTTTACTCTAAATCTAACCATGCAAAGCTATAATGAGCGCTAAGCTAACAACGTAACTTTAAACGTAGTAGGAGGTAGAGGAGGGGCTTTCTGACCGCTACTTATGGGGCTGATAATAACTATTAACAGCCATTTTTAATGGTTAATGGATAATGTTCGAAGCGGGTGATAAATCCCTCCTTGGCCTGCTACCTTCTTATATGTCCTCCCACATGTCACACCATTGATGCAGTTACAACATGCGCTCTCAGGTCATTGTTACCTGCATCATTCCCTCAGTGCAGCTTGAACTTGGCAAAAAGGCCTTTTCATACTCAGCGCCTGCAACTTGGAACACCTTGCAACAGGAATTGAAGTTATCCACCTTGATTTCTTTCAGGGGTTTCAAACATTTGATAATGTCCATAGAAAAATCAAAGCAAATATGTTCTTGTTTTTAGTATTTCACCCTGATTATTGATTTGCACACTATTCTTATATTAACTTCATTTTTACTGTAGTTTATGGTTGTTATTGTTTACTGTTATTGTCTGTACTTTATATGTTCTGTCTGGAACAGGTCCCACTTGTAAATGAGTCCCCATGGCTCACTGAGACTAGTCTGTATAAATAAATGTTGAATGAATGAAAACTTGCTGATGCTATCTGAGGATAGCAGAAATGTATTCCTCCAGATCCAGCTCTCCCTCATTTATAGTGACCTCCCTGAAGATCTTCCATTCTGTACATGCAAAACAGTCCTGCAATACAGTCACTGTTGCTGACCCACACTGTGACGTTTTTCTGTGTTGTCTGGAACGTCTCAGTGGGGTGAGGTAGACAGGGGACAGTAGAATGGAGATGGGATAGAGAAGCTGAGGTGGGGCCAGGGTATGGCTTTGTATGTGTCTCATATGTTGGTGTAAACACTGTTGAGTCTTATTTTCCTGTGTTGGAATGGTCTCATTCTGATAAAATCTTGGCAGAGTGTCTTTCATGTCTACGTGAGTAAAATCACCGGCCCACCACGTAAAAAAATCTCCAATTGATTTTTTTGCAGTGAGTTGACGTTATCATGTAGCTCCTGCAGAGCGTCTTTAGGGGGCCGACATGTGGTAGAGGCAGGGCAGCCGACCTGGGACCCGAAAGTCCCAGGCTTCAACCCCAGCCATTCCCACATGTCGTTGTGTCTCTGAGCAGGACACCTAACCCCCAATTACTCCTACTGTGCTTATATAGCTGCCCACTGCTCCACCTGGGTGTATCCCTGGTGCGATGGGTTAAATGCAGATAACTAATTTTGCCATTGTATGGGAACATACAGTACAATGATGAAAACACATAGCACTTATCTTATCTTATTCAATTCAATTCAGTTTATTTATATAGCACCAAATCACAACAAAGTTGTCTCAGGGCACTTTACAGGAACATTCA
>JARVLU010001196.1:34901586-34911765 GCA_031762415.1 Simpsonichthys santanae | reverse complement strand
ATTGGATTTGGTACCTGGATGATTGAGCATGAACTTTGTTGCCTTGAACCACTTTGGCTGTGGCTGCCTGCCTGGGATGAGTTGACGAGGTACAGGACGGCCTCCAGAAACCATCTTAGCTCCAGCAAACTGGTTGGTCCAGTTAAGGTGTTTACTGCTTGGTGGGGAAACAGTTTGCTGGAACTCCTCTGACTGATGAAGCTCTCTGGATGGAGAGTGAAACGTTTCTATAAAAAAGAAAGAAACTGTCCAGATGACCCGACTGAGAACTACTGGATTTGTTACCTGGATGATTGAGCATGAATCAGGTCGAATCTAAAGACAAAGCTTCACA
The DNA here is from genome assembly GCA_031762415.1 of Simpsonichthys santanae. Taxonomy (NCBI): domain Eukaryota; kingdom Metazoa; phylum Chordata; class Actinopteri; order Cyprinodontiformes; family Rivulidae; genus Simpsonichthys; species Simpsonichthys santanae. The sequence goes on along the minus strand of JARVLU010001196.1, from coordinate 34,911,431 downwards.
TCAGGATTTGTCCGATAGAAATTATGCAATTAGACAGAAATTTAAGTTAAAATATTAAACTTAAAGTTACTAAAGTGTTGGTGAAGATGAAAGCTGGTCATTTCTAGTCAGCTGATCAGCTGCAGGAGGAAGCTGCTTCTGCAGCTGTGGGCTGCACACAGGGACTAAATAATTTTAAATAATTTATTTTAAATTTAAAAATTCCATGCCGATCGTGCAGCTCATCCATCAATCAGCCAATTGTGTGTCATGTTCAATCTTATTTTTGAAAAACCGCGATAGAGCGAGTCCACAAAAAACAAACCGCGAAGAAGCAAGGGACTACTGTATCTAAAAAATAAAGTTTTACTAAAGGATTTATGGTTCACAGTAAAACTTATTACTGTATTTTGTTGCATTAACCAAGGATGACACTCCTCTGTACAAAATGAATCCTTGAGGCATCCTTACAGGCCAAATCATGAAATGTTATCGTTTATGGGATTGTTTTGTATTGTATTTAAAAAAAAATAAACAAATTTTACAAATAAATAAATAAATAAATAAATGCATGAAACAAATGTAGAATAAAGTTGACTGATTCTGAGCAACAAACAACCCTGCCTATAGCATGTGAGTTTTTAATGTTTGTTAGCTTGTGAAAGGAACATAAACATGCACACACATAGAAAAAGCTGTGCTGTCACAGTGAGGTCTGTGTGCCACTCTCTATTAGAGCACATCATCATGATGCAAGGTGGGAGGACTGTGGAAATCAGGCTGTTTGAGAACAACTAGAAGTGCTGCCAGCCTGCCCTGCTGGCTGTCAGTTTTCCTGGCAGATCTTGCTGCAAAGCTCTCCAGAGGAATGTAATATACATATCATTATGTAAGCTTCAACTAATTTATCTCTGTATCTAGGCCAAGAACAAAAATTTAATGAAAATGGAAGAAAAAGTCTCAATAACTTCTCTTTAAGTAATGAAAAAGGACATAAACTGTCTGTGCTTTTGACAGCATCCTTCTGCATCTCATTACGAGGGATTTAAACCATCCGTTCTAGTTGTGTTCTGCTTATTTTGCAGATATCGAACTGAACACGTGATGGAGAAGACGACAGCAGCTTACTACTCCGTAGGCGATGGTGTCGCTGTACATCCTCATGTCGGGGTAGATGTTCACCAGGTACCAGCGGAACGTTTTACACTGCAGCCTCTTCCTCAGAGCCTTCCTCTCAGAGATATCGCCGATATCAATCCCTGAGTCCTGAAACAGGCAAGATGTTACACAAAAGTCACACATGCACACACATACACACAAAAACAACACGTATCTGTGAAGAGTGAAACTGTAAATCTGGTCATGCAGAAGCTGACGGCCGCTGGTTGTAAGTGTGAGCGGTGATTCAGAGTTGACACCACTTCCTGTTCTTATCAAACATTTTTTACAGCCCAACTACTTACTGCATCCTCTGTGCTATTTTAGTTTTTCATAAATCAAATCGTTCAGCTCATTTATGAAATGATGCTAAGACATTTGAGTTTTGTAACTTTTATTATTTTCAAAAACTGAGCTCTCCTGAAAAAAGCTCTGTATAAACTCTCCTTCAACAGATTATTTATTTATTTCTTTTTGATCTACTTTTAGGTCTTAGCTGCTATTCTGCTACTTTAGCTTTTAACTGACATTTTGCTGCTTTTAGTTTTCAAAACTGTCATTTTGCTACATTTAACTAGCCTTTAGCTAGCCTTCATGTACTTTATGGCTTGCAGACAGAATTTTACTACTTTTAGCTGGCGGTTCCGTTAGCATTTAGCTAAAACTTGACTACTTTTTTTAACAATATAAGTCAGTGTTCCACTGTATTTTCTGAGAAAAAGCATTTTCTGAAGGTTCATGTTTCTCATTTCACTACGAAGTTTCTCGTAATGAGAAGCGGAAGGATGCTGTCGAAAACACAAACAGTTTATGACCTTTTCATTTCTTAAAAAGAAGTTAATGAGACTTTCCCCTCATTTTCAGTCATTTCAAAAATAACAACAGTACATTGATCCAGTTTAATACACCCCCCCCCCACACACACACACACACAACATATACATACATACATACTTGTGACCTGCGTGCATATACATACATACAAACATACATACATGTGTGTATATAATGGTATGTACACACACATATATACAAATACATACATTAGGTTTTGAATCAGCTGTCAACTAGGACATCTCATGGGTTTTTAAATTTCACGCTAACTAGTCACAGTCACATGATTGTGTCACGGGCGCTGGCTAGAGCTGTCATTTCTAACCTGGGCTAGCGCCTGGCCCAGCCCAACCCGGCCCGACCCGAATTGCTGGATGGGCGGGCCGGGTTGGTGTCAGGCTTTTGATGACTTCAGAGGATGATCCAATCTGGATCACCAGCCGTGCGCTGACCAGCTGGTTGAAAGAGGTAAAAGGAAGTCCAGATGGCTTACTGCCAGCGACCCACCTGAAGCTTAACTGGACTGGACCCAGATGCTGGACCCAGATGCTGGACCCAGATGCTGGACCCAGCTGCCTCGTCAGCGCCAGCCTCTTGTTTATAGTTTTGCCTTTTACAGTACGTGCTGCACATTTCTTTCACTTTTGCAGCTTAACAATAGTTTTTGTTTTCCTGTGACTTATTTGCAGTTTGATAAATGACAGGAGCATAAATGTTCCTGATGTTTTGTTGTTCTTTTTTTTTATTGGAAATAATAAATTATATATATATATATTTTGGTGAATATGATATATCGTTTTGAGATGTCACAGCGACTAGTCAACGTCGACTTTCATCACGTTGAAGTCGACTTTAAAAAAATATGTAGTCATGCAACCCCTAACATACAAATATGTTCCAGTTTTTAGTATTTTACCTTGTTTTGTATGGCACCTTGATTTGAATGTTTATTTAACTACTTTTATTTGATTTTAATTGATTTTTGTTGAAATATTGTTTGACTTTATATGTTGTCTGTCTAAAACAGGTCTCTCTTGTAAATGAGTCCTCGTGACTCAGTGAACCTGTAGAAATAAGGGTTGAATCACAGAACGTCATCAAATAAGCTAATTTGAACTGCAGTACTTTTTAATTTCATGACAGTTTGAAGTTATCGTTGCTTGTTACCGTCTGTGTCTAATCTAAAGAGCTGAAGTGTGTGTAAGTGTCTTTAATGAAGCTCTCAGCTTAAAAAGCTCCACATACTGTATGAACTCGGAGGGCAAACTTCAGATGAACACCACAGATCTTCACGCTCTCATTTAAACCTGCTGATGTTTCCGTGCAGTAAATTTATGGGGCTAAAAGCTCGGGCTAAATTTCACGCTCGTTGAGTACAGCCTCTGTTAGCGGCCTCATTATTGACTGAATGAATCGCCTGCAGATGTTCATTTTATCTATTTATAATATGAATTTACATATCCAAACAAATTATGCAGGACAAGAAAAAATAACCCCAATAAGCAAACATTTAAGTTCGCCTTCGAGGGATGCTAAATTTGTCATATAGCTGTAGCATTTTTAAAATTCAGTTAAATCCATATAAAGATAAAAAAATGAAACAAAATTCAGCTCCAGAAACACGACAGAGGGATTTTACAGACTTACTAAATAAGATGTTGACACGGCAAATATTGTAATTTTCAAATAAACCCAAACACAGAGATTCTTATAACATGAATTATGTATATCTCACATCTTTTTTTTAACTTATCGTTTTTTCAGCATTATTAATTATTTTGCACCCGAGTCACAGATCTAATCAGTTCATCTCTCGAAATGGCACTGCCAGCCTTTAGGATGAATCTTTTAACAAATAATTTTTCCATTTAGACCATTTTATTGAACCATTTTAGGAATTTATATATTCACTAGCACGTATCTATTTCAGGCCAATCTGTAAATGACAAGAAAATCATTTCATGTGGGTCCTTAAGGGGCGTCGAGAGCCTTGTTTCAACAAAAATGTGCAATTTGCAGCGAGCAGACGACTGAACCTGGTGACACCCAAATTAGGAGGGTGGGATCTGTAGGTTGCTGATTTGTGGGGGTTCTGATATTTTCAAGATTTTGCACTGAAAAAAAAAACAGTTTAACATGTTCAAGATGGATCAAAAGTTTATATTTATGACTAAACAAATAATTCTAGTTTATTATATTGTCTTCAGGGACGTTAGAGTAGATTTTCAGATATCCAGGTCATAGGAAATCATAAGAAAATATAAAAACAGCTGGACTTATCTGAAGGTGAAGATGTTTTGTGTCCCATTCAAGGAGCCTTCTCAGTTAAAGTTGAAATTTCAAGCTTTAAAGCAGCTCATGCAGTTTAAAGTTGAGAAGATTTTGGGTGTTTATCTGTAAGATTTGTTTCTTTTACTGAAACTTTTACTCAGTTTAAATGTGACATCTGAGAAATACTATACCATGTTATTTATAGAGCACTTAAAACAGCGACAAGGCCGATCAAAGTGCTGCACAAACAGACAAACAAGCAACACATAGGTAACATACAAAATGAAGTACAAAAATTAGACATAAAAACGTTGCAGATGATAAATATAACGACCAAACACAGATCAACTAGTGTTGACAGCAACGGAATAGCAGTGGGCCTTTAAACGGGATTTGAAAACAGAGAGGGAGGGGCCTGTCTGACGAGCAGAGGTAACTCATTCCAGAGTCTTGGACCTGCTACAGGGAAGGATCTGTCACCTCTGTGCTTAAGACAAGATCCTGGAACTGTGAGAAGTAACTGGTCTGCTGACCTCAGAGAACGTGGTGGGACATACGGGTGTAGCAAATCAGAGAGCTAGGCGGGGGCGAGACTGTTCAGCGATTTGTAGACATACAGGAGAATTTTGAACTGGATCCGAAGATGAACCAGTAGCCAGTGCAGGGAGGCCAAGACTGGTGTAATGTGCTCTCTTTTGCCTTTACTGGTTTATGTCTTTAAGCCATGCTTGTAGTCTAAGTAACTGATTGGATTCATCAGGTTTCATAGATAAATATAACTGAGTATCATCAGCACAACAATGAACATTTATCCCATGCTGTTTAATAACTTTACCCAATGGAAGTATATAAAAGTAAAGAGTATTGGTCCAAGCACTGAACACTGATGAACTCAATGAATAACTTTGGTGTGTGAAAAAGATCGGCTTCGGATGTTATCAGTCCATTAAATGGACGTTATTAGTTGTTATCATTCCCATATGTAGCGGTCAGACTGTCCCTCCTGTACCTCCTAACAGGTGTAAAGGTACGTTATTATCATTATTTTTGCTGATAACAGGCAGCGTGTGACGTGGGCAAACCAGGAAGTGTCTTTTTTTCGGCTTATGTAACACGTTTCCTAAACCTAACCTTATACCTGTCCCAGAGGACCAAACCTAAACTTAATCCCCTTACCGTTGTGCCTAAACCTAACCAAGACCCGAAACCTAACACAAGACCCTTTACTCTAAACCTACAGTAACCATGCAAAGCTTTAATGAGCGCAAAGCTAACAACGTAACTTTGAATAGGAGGTAGAGGAGGGGCATTCTGACCGCTACTTATGGGGCTGATAATAACCAATAACTGCCATTTAATGGTTGATAACGTTCGAAGCAGGTGGATGGACGGGAGACCTGTCCAGGGTGTCCCCCCCATCTCTGCAACAAACCACGTCAGAAGTCATTACAATAAAATTACACATTTAATGATATTTTGGGGTCTAATTTCAATTAGATACTAACTGAAGGCTTGGTGTGTGTGTTTTGAATGGACCAGTCCACCTCTGCTGTGCTGTGAAGCGAGGTAGTAACAGAGGCAAAACAGTTGACACATGAAAAGTAAGTTGTGGTGCAGCAACTCGTGATAAAGTGATATTACTGTCCAATCGCCCTGTCGTGGGAATAAACAACAACATATTTATTACCGAGGAAGCATTGCTGATAACTCACAGCAACTACCGTATTTTTTGGACTATAAGGCGCACTTAAAATCCTTTAATTTTGTCAAAAATCGACAGTGAGCCATATAATCCAGTGCACCTTGTGTATTAATTCTGATTGTGCTTACTGACCTTTTATGTGGTTATTGTGAATGAGTTGAATAAAGTTTGACTCGTCTGTTTTGTTTTGCTTAATGCACCGCACTCCGCGCCTTACGTATGAAAACACACCCGTTCTTTGATATTTCGCCTCATAGTCCGAAAAATATGGCACGTAGTCTGAGGATTGCTAAAGTGATGATTCATTACGTTTTGTAAATGACACGAGGGAGACGTCTAACACACGTTTTATGTCATGCTCTACTTCAACCCAGCCGAGTTCTGATCCTCGCCTCTTCTGTTCTGTGTGGCCGTTTGGTGAAACAGTTTTATGAAAGAGCCTTCAAAAATGCTCCTCCACACCGATTCGAGTCAGCTGAGGTGGTGCAGACACCTGACGACTCCTGGATGCCTATCTGGGGGTTCTTCCCACCAGTAGGAGACCAAGAACTCACCGGAGGGACTGGGCATCCTCTCTGGAGGGGTGCTTGGGTTTCCCTCCTGGACCTGCTACCTCCTTAAACCAACATCCAATAAGCACCAATCGGACGGACAGATCTCACATTGTCTGACCTCTAACACAACAAAATCATCATAAAAAGTGAAAAATAAACCCCAGCTCTGAGATCAGATTCAGTTTTTATCTCACTGTTTGTGCATTTAAAGGAAATCTGTCCTCAGTCCTGTCTTAGTTAAAAAAAAAAAAAAAAAAGGGAAGTGAAAGCTGCTCATGTTTTTGATCTCTTTGGTCCGTTTATTATGAAATATTTCTGCTTCCTGTCTGTTTTATCTTTCGCCTGTAAATTTGAAAACATTTCCACCCTCCAAGAAAAAGATGGTTCTGTCAGCAGCACTTTTCCTCTGGATGATCCTGTGTTTCACCTCCTTCCTGACGCCAGATAATTCCCTGACAGCCCATTACTTCTTATCGCCTGCTGTCCTCCCTAATCACTGACGTCTGCGCCGCATCAAACTATCATATAATGAAACCGCAGCCGTTCGCTGGGAGTTTTGTCAAATCATTAGAAACCAGAAGTTTGACTGTTTGATAACAACTTATAGGATTTATAGTAAACATTCATGAAAAGTGTTTTTTTTTTTTAATATAACGTACAAAAAAAAAGTGATATTTACAAGAATGCTGCCTGTTACAGTTAACAGTTTAATAGCTACACATCCACACTTTTGTTTTCTGATTTCTTCTATACGGTTTTGTAAATCAATAAGTTATGATTTTTGGGTCTCCTTTTGTTACTTTTAATTAAACTTTTTTGTTTTTTCAGCAAAACGAGTCTGGATAGCCTGAAAAATATAATTGATGTTTTGATACGTCTACAAGGCTTGAATTACTTGTAAACCATGCCTAATGTGGGATCACTATTATGGATTTAATGTTGTTTTAGGATTCTTATTGACATTTGTATTTGTTTTAATCTTCTTTTGCGATGATAATGAACATACTGTACAATGTACAAAAATAGTGTGATGTAAGAAATTTTAACTAGCTCACAGATGGAAGATACCTTCATTAAATCCTGATGAATGCTCAATAATCCAGGTAGAAAAATCTAAGAGTGAAGTCAGGTCCTCTGGACGTTCACAAAAACCAGGGTGCTAACGATCCATCGTTAGGCTGATGGTCCTTGATCGTGTGAGCAGCTGGTTTTGGCTGTCAGCAGCAAACTGGTTGATCCACTTTGAGAAGGTGCTATTTATAAGACTGAGCTGAACACAGCGTCTCAGACTGAAGAAGTCTTTCGGACGAAAAGACGAAACGTTTCTATATTTTTTGTTTTTTGAACGTCCAGAGGACCAGACTGAACTTTTTTAGACACCTTCATTAAAGCATGTGGAAGGCCTGCAGTCATCCTGGAGAGTGAATTTTTCACAGCCAGGATCTTCTGCATCAGAACTTCAGATGTGGATAATAAAGTCCCATAAGGACAGTCACCTTGTTGCTCCCGTGCAGCTTCTGTTTCTGGCAGTAACAGTCCAAATATCCGCGGTAGTTGACACAAAGTCGACATCGTTCAGCGCAGCCTTCAGATTTCTCTCCATCTCGGTCGCAGCTCTCTGCTTCGAACCACCTGACGGGACTTTGCTCCATCAGTTACTCCAAATGTTTCTCCAGATTTGATGTGGCGTTTTTGAAGCCAGACAGCACAGAGGGTACAACGAATCTTGACGGTGTCATCCTTCGCTGACAGAAACTCAAAAATAGTTCCTGTGTTTCCAGCTGCAACATGTGTATCTCCCCCCCCCTCGCTCCACTATTTATGTTTATGTTTCTGTCACGCGTGGTGTCAGGTATCACAGGTGATGATAACGTGAACCGAATTGTCGCGTGGACCTGTCACTCCCCGAGCCGCACGGAGGAAATGGAGAAAATGACAAAAATAGTAACGCATGGTAATTTTGAAAAGTAACTTTAATCTGATTTTGAAATAGCAACACGTTAAATTACTAGTTACTGAAAAAAGTGGTGCGATCACTGCTTACGCCTATTTTTAGCTTTTGGCTAGCTTCTGCTGCTTTTAGCTGATAGTAACCTATAGGACCACCTATATATTAAAGCAGGATTTTGCCGCCCTTGGTGGCACCCCTCATCAGTAGATAAACTTTACAACAAAGTAAATTTTGAAGTCAGTCTAATTCAAGTTAGTTAATGGATCGTAGCTAACACAAAAATGTCCACAATTTAGTCAAAAAGGCAGATAAATAGCTAAAGTTTGGTATGGTAGTAGCTGAAAGTCTTTAACACAGCTCTTGAGATGGATCGTGAGAACGGAGTAGGCGTATCTGGATGGAGAACCAGTCGTCCCTTCGGTGGACTGGTATCAGGGGTAGAAGCTGGACCTGTTGGGCTGTAGATGTCCTGCAGAGTTTACCCGACACCCTTTTTGTTCACTGGTTGGAGCCAAAAACAGACCGATGTGCACGAGCAGCTGTACACAAAACTTTAATGACTGAAGCCAAACAATTAACGTTCACTCAGAAAGCCGGATCAAACCCCGCAGCTGCATTTGAGCTGTCGTGACTAATCCTTCAGCGTTTTAACATAAAACGCCTCCTGGTTCAATGAGCTCCTCATATCTGAGGCGTCTCGCATTAATAAAAACACACACAGTCCACCTTAAACCCAAACACACGTTTTATAAGTGAAGAGCTAAAATGAGCAAACGGAGGCAAAGGGTCCATCTGCTGAGCAGCGTTAAGAATATTTTGTAAAACTCGCTGCTTTTCATCCCTGCAGACCGTTTGTCGTGTTGCTTCCACAATCAGGATGAAATCAGTCACAGCTGATTACATGAAAATGGATGAGGCTGAGTTTGTTGAGTTCAAGTACACTTTAACTTCCTGTAAAACACAGACTTTGGTCCTGTTCACTGCAGACAGAGCAGGAACCAAATGTAGATTTATCAGAGAAGCTGTTTTTCCTTCAAGGAGTGGTTCTTTTACGGAGAGGCCGACAAGAAACTCAAGGCCGGGTCAGAGTCTGAAGATACAGTAAATGATCTGCATTAAACCTGTTCGTTAAATATTTAACTTAAATATTTAACTTAAATATTTAACTTAAAATATTTAAGTTAAATATTTAAATAAACATTTAAATTAAATATTTGTAATTAAATATTTAAATTAAATATTTAAAATAAATATTTAAATTAAATATTTAAATTAAATATTTTTATTACATATTTAAATTAAATATTTAAATTAAATATTTGCTGCTCCAAAACTGTGGAACAATCTCCCTCTTCCTGTCAGACAAGCTCCTTCACTGTCCAATTTTAAAATTCTT
>JARVLU010001196.1:34794667-34804890 GCA_031762415.1 Simpsonichthys santanae | reverse complement strand
GACAGGGATTCAGAGAAATGGGTATAAAGTGCATGTTTGAATAACTTCATCTAGTTATGCCTTGTAAAAATAAAATTAAATCACAACTTCTGCATGTGTCAGCACTCATGGCTGAAAAGCTTTTGCAACTTATTTTCCATTTTATGCCTTCAGCAGCGTTTTATTCCTAAAAATGTCCTCGAGGGAGCTGGTACATCCTGCGCTCTGGTTTACAGGGTTAGCTTCAGCTTAACGGGTGATACTTCATACGAACGTGTAAGAGGACAGAGCAAACGGTTCGGGTGCTGGGATGAAATAATTGAAAGCCTCGGGGAGGGAGGTGGAAGGGGCAAAGATTTCCCTCCACACAGTGAGAGATTTGATTTAATGCTGATGGAGGCTCATTTCTTGTTGAGAGGATAACATTAAGGCAATAACTCATTTGCTCATGAGGTGTTCAGTTAGAACCGTTAGATTCTGGTTTTGCCTTCCTGTAAGAAAGAAGAAAACACAAAACTTCTCTTTGCAGCTGGAAATCAGGCTAACATGAGAGTGCCACACATGTCAAAGTGAGACGTACAGGTAACAAGCGGTACGACAATGTCTCACATTGCTGGAGGATTTGAACAGTGAACATTTATTTTATTTTAGCTGTTTGTATCTTATTTTAGCTGTTTTTATATAAAAGTCCAACCAAGGACTTGGTTTGCAAATTAGCCTGTGGCTAGAAAACCTTTGTACAAGACAACGGTTTCGTTTTTAACATGTAACATTGTTTATTGTGCTGTCCTTGATCAAATAAACTTGAATGAATGAATTATAGTTTGAGATTAGTGTTTTTCTGGACTGGAACTGAACAGGGAATGCAATGAAACCTTAATGTTTTTGGTGCAAGATATTCAAGTGGGAAAGAGTTAAACAGTGTTGAACAGCTGTAGTTTTTTTTTATTTTTCTCCAAGGTGGCGCAGAGTGACGGGTCCTGGTGAGTGAAAGGTGAATTTTATCCACCACCAGGAGCAATGGCAGAGCCTAGGGGTGACCAGTGGTGGTACTGGCCACCATAAATTAATCTTAGCACTACGGATCAGTGGTTAGCGCTGTTGCCTCACAGCAAAAAGGTCCTGGGTTCAACCCCTGGTTGGACCTGGGGTCTGTCTGTGTGGAGTTTGCATGTTAGGCTGCCTTCAGGCCTCCCTTGGAAAAAAAATCTGTGATCTCAATGGAGTTTGCCTGGTTAAATAAAGGTTAACAGTAATTCACGTGCACAGCAGTGCAGCACAATATGATTTTATTTAAATGGTGTTTTTTTTTTAGAGTTAGCTTCAGGATGCACATCTGATTTTTACTCCCTCAGTTTGTCAAACATAAATGGACAATTCACTTAATTTTAAAATCCTGATTAAAGAACTATATGTTGCATTAGCACATTTGATATTTTGCACATTTTTATTATGAGTCTTTTACTTCTGTGCATTTTAGGCTTTGCATATTTTACACATTTCCATATTTGTGGCTGTTGTTGGTTTTCTCCCATCCTTTCCTTTCTGCAGGGGGAACCACGGTGAGAGAACTCGCATGACACAACCTGAACTCAAACACGCAACCTCAGGACCACAATACCCAGGACTTCTGGCTACTGGTGACCCTGTGTGCGTGTGTGTGGTTTTTGTGTGTGCATTTTGTTGTGGACCTCCTGCACCAAGACAGAACACATCTATTGCACAAACTTGGCAGTAAACTTGTTTCTGATCTTGAAGAGGGGAACTTCACTACAAATTTACCCACTGGCTATTTTCAATCTTCAGTTCCCATGACAGGTCCAGACCAGGTATGTGCCAGGGTACATCCTGGGCAGTATTTTGTTTTACTACCAGAATCAAATCTGTAAGATACAGGACACTTGTGTTAGAAGCTCCTTTATTGTTTTATTCCCATTAGAAGAAAAGCAGCTGCAGACAGAGACGTCTGCCCCACAGTCAATAAATTACAATAATCTCACTGAGTTCATAGAAATGCTTTAATAAATATCTTTTTGTAAATCTCTGGGGAAAAACAGAGCGCTTTAGTTTGTCTAGAAGTCATAACTGGAAATAAAATAAAACTGTTTTGACAACTGAACTGATTTATGTCTAGGATGAATAAAGAGCTGCTCAAGGGTGATTTTCAAATTCACTGACAAAAGTTTATATTAAAGCTAAAGTCACTTGCCTGAAGGGGGAAAGCAAACACAAAGAAGTTTTATTTGGTTTGTTTCTCTTGAGTCTGTGTCACATCTCGGCACATATTGCGAGTTTCCCTCGCACAGATTATGTAAATCCTGCTGGTGTTTGTTCGTATTACACAACAATATTTGGTGCAGAGGCGAAGAGCCTCCCTGTCGGTTTTCATCAGTCGCCTTGACGTGACAGGCAAAAGCAAAATTGTCAGGTCTGAGTCATACATGGGGGCTGAGCAGAGGGGTGGGTGGTTGCAAGGTTAATTGGCAGAGGGAATAATTGGCCAGTGGGCTCATTTTGTCTGATGGGAGGAATTGGAAACTAATCTTTCTGTCTGTTTGGAAGCGTTCCATGCAATTCCTCAATGGAGGCATCTTTATCTCATGCTGTGTGCCTGAGCCCCATCCCCCGCTCTGATCACACTCTCCTCTAATGGATCCGCTGGCTTTAAATAGGACATTTTGATGGCAGCGTGTTTAGAAAGTCACCAGCCAATCAGCAATTTGAAAGATTCATCGGTTCCTGAGATTTTGACATTAGGAGATTAGACTGGACGGTAAACTTGACGAGCATATTTTCACACAATTACAAGAAGATGGTTCGGAAATATAAATATTTCATGAGTCTGGTACGTCACTGGTGCACACGTCCAGCAGTCACTGTGCGAGAGGCAGGGGACACCCTGGACAGGTCCAAGTCCATCACAGGGACTCGGAGACAAACGATAGGGACAATTTAGAGTTACTAATCAGTCTAACATGCATGTTTTTGGTCTGTGGGAGGAAACTGGAGTACCCGGAGAAAACCCACGCATGCACAGAGAGAACATGCAAACTACACCCAGGAATGCCCCCAGACCGAGATATGAACCAGGGACCTGCTCGCTGAGAGGTGGCAGCTCTACCAGTTGATTATTTTCTGATTTATTTATTTATTCACTTCTACTGAGCCAGATATAAATGGTAAATGATAAATGGACTATACTTGAATAGTGCTTTTCTGTCTCATCAAGATACTCAAATCACTTTACAACACAATCTGTACCCTCATTTACCCATCTCTCTATACAAAGAATAATCAGTGCTTTATCACATTCATACACTGATGGGACACACATTGGAGACAATGAGGGGTTCAATGTCTTGCCCAGGGACAATTTGGCATGTGACTGCTGGTGGAATCAAATACAGTACAGTATTGTCATTGCACCAAAACGCAACAAAATTGCATTTGAGTGCAGCCAGTCCAAGAGAAACATAAACAAACAGACATGGGAAGAACGAGGTGACTGAGGCCGCTGGCCTCAAGAGGTGCAGCCCTTTTTCAGATAAGGAAAAAGAAACCCAAGGGGGAGTAGAGGTGTAAAAAATATATACAGTATATGTCACACTGTGTCCTATATAGGACAGTGTGAAAGTTGCAAAAAAAAAAAAAAAGATTCAGCACATGAAACAGCAACAAACTGATCACATCATAATACATTTACGCATGAGGAGGCCGATGAAGGCAGTGAATTGTCCGTGAACTCTGCAAGAAAGTTCCATAGTCCTGATAAAGATGGCACAATGTCTATCAGCCGACTCAACTCTGACACAGACCCACATATGTCCTCGGGAGGGGAGCACTGGGGGCGGGCGGAGCTTCTCATTCAGATAAACAACCAGGAGAAGTTTGAGACAGCTGCCAATTCAAGGCCGAGTGGGGAAGCCTAATTCAGATAGCACAATTATTTTGGGTCGAGCTGACTCTGCTTGAATTCCCATGCCTGCCTTCATTGTTCTGCTGGAATGTCTCACTGGTGATTCCAAACAGTCAAATCTTGTGGTCACACCACCGGACCAAGCTGGTAGCCTTCTCCAATGTTGATTCGTTCCAGCCAGTGAGTCCTAGGAGCTGCAATTGGCCTGTGATTCTCAGAAATTGCTTCCAACTTACGGCTCAGCTCATGCAGCATCTGAGCCTGAGAGCTTCCCCTCAGTACATTCCTTCATGCCAGGTAGGCAGCCTCACAATTGCCAGTACTGCTGCCACCATCGTCAGAATTTATCAATATGCCAGATACCCACCAACTCCCAAAAGCAGAAATCCAGTTAGCATAAATCCAATTATGTACATGTCTTCTACATTCTCAATGGACAATACAGACAGACACACCATCTTCCACTGTCCCCATGAATCCATAGTGTATCCAGCTGTGAGTGTCTCTTCAGGGCATGAGAGCTCTCCTTTGCCCATTTTTTTTTTCATCATCAAGAAAATTTTATCAGTTGCGTTGAGAGACCAGCAAACCAGATCCATAATTTACAATTCAGAGGATATGTAGTGAGAAGCTCCAATAGGAATCACAAGACAAAGAGCAAGCAGGAAGAAATAAAGTCATATTGACTGATTGATTTAATTCTCACTCTGAGTATCCAAGCTACAAATTATGAGACTTCAGATCCTTCTATACTCTTGTTGTTTCTTCTTCATCCCTGATTAAAACACTTTGTTGTGACCTGGCTCTTTATTGTGAACTTGTACAAACCAGTAGCAATGCTCTTGTTACAATGTGTCTCCTGTTCCACCATATTTCAAAGGTGATCGACTGGACTGGGGTGTTGTGACAATGGATGTAATGAACACTGGGAACCCAGAGAACCCAGAGAAGCTAGACAAACTCCAAAAACTTAGCAATGTTAACAGTGTTTTATTTACAGTGATAATATACCAAAAATGTGCAAGAGAAGATCTGGAACCAGTTGGTGTCATGGAACATAGCAAGGATGAGGGTCCAAAGAGTTCCAGCACAAGAGAAGGAGGTGTAGGAGGAGAGTCACGGGTGTGGCCGGCAGATGGTTGGAAGGCATTGGAGACAGCTGAGGAGGTCCCCAAGAATCTCAGGGTTTTTCTCAGAGGAGTCACAGCTCAGATGGAACACAGGCGTTGAGGTGGTAGGCATGTAATGCTCCAGTGGGGAGTAGAGCTCGTCTGCAGCCTTATATGCTCCTGGCACTCCTCAGGAGAAAGGACCACAGGTGCGGCTGATTGGTGCCATTGTGCGACTTCAGAGGTTGCAGAAAAACTGAACTCCTAAAATAGAGGCCACTGGAGTTCAGAGAACTGATACTCGTTAGAGCAGGTAATGTTTTCCAGTCGCTTATTGTCCAATTTTGGTGATTCTGTGTGAACTGAATCTTTAATTTGCTGTTTTTGGCTGACAGGAGTGGCACCTGCTGTGGTCTGCTGTCGCTGTAGTCCAGTCTTCTTCAAGGTTGAACACACTGAGTGTTCAGAGATGGTATTCAGCAGACCTTTGTTAGTAATGAGTAATGATTTGAGCTACTGCAGCCTGTCCATCCTCTGACCTCTAACATTAATGGTGTTTGTGTCCTCAGAAATGATGCTCACTGGAGGGTTCCTCTTTTTGTGATTACTCTCTTTAAACCCTAGAGATAATTTCTTGTAAAATCCCAGTACATCAGCAGTTTCTGAAAGACTTAGACCAACCAGCATGTCTGGCACCAAAATCCATACCATGTTTAAAGTCATTAAATCCACATTTGTTCCCCAGTCTGATGCCCAGTTTGACCTTCAGCGGGTCATCTTGCATTGTTTTGATGCTTAAAGGCAATGCCATGTGATTGGCTGATTAGAGATTTGTGTTAATGATGTAAATGAGCAACTGAACAAGTGTATCTAACAAAGCTGCTGGTGAGAGTACTTCACATGACATTCCTACCAATAATCCTGCTAACATGTGTGGAAAACAGACTCAAACTCAAATTTAATGTGCATACACTGATCAGATGTAGAGTTGTGCAGTGTGCATTTTGTAGATCAGGGTTTCTACCTTCTTCTGGATCCTTTTTCTGTCCAGCTCTGAGCTCGACCATCATGTCCAGCAGCAGTCCACAGAAAGCCTTCAACACAGGGTGTGTCTGACTGACCTCCACCTTCAGAAAGTGGGTGTAGTAGTAGAAGGCTGGGTGGGATCAAAAGACACAAGTAAAACTTTATGATGTGCGGTCATTGAACCTTAAACAAAGATTGTTTATGTGCTTGATAATTAGTTGGTAAAAACTTGAAATTCCTTCACCTGGGTCGTAGGACTCTGCAGTGCGATGGAGCAGACTGACGTCAATGCGCCCAAAATGAACAATGTTGTACAGAGCTGTTATAACGATTCTCCAGATTGCAACAATTAGTCCGACCACAATGTTGATGACAAACAGCAGGTAAGTCAGCAGGAACAAACTCTCTCTGGAAAGCACCACAAAGATATTATATTGTATACTATATAGGAATAAATCTCATTTAACTGTGGAAAAAATAAACATACCATACCAAACCAATTTATTTATAGAGCACTTAAAACAGCAACAAGGTCAACCAAAGTGCTGTACAATAGAAATAAAAAAGCACAGCGGACAGGAAAACAAAATAAAAATATAGATACAAATATCAGCAGAAACTAACTAAAATGGTCAACACTGTATACTGTATATAGTACAGAGAGGATCAGAACAAATCACACTGTGTTAAAGGCAAGAGAATAGAAGTGGGTTTTCAAGCGAGACTTAAAGACTGTGAGTGGGGGAGCCTTCCTGACACTCAGTGGCAACTCATTCCAAAGTCTTGGACCTGCAACAGAGAAAGCCCGGTCACCTCTGAGCTTATGACGAGTTTCTGGGACTGAAAGAAGCATCTGGTCTGCTGATCTCAGACAGCGCGGTGGGATATATGGCTGCAGAAGATCAGTGAGATGAGATGGAGTGGAACTGTTCAGAGATTTAAAAACATACATGAGTATTTTAAACTGGATCCGAAGGTGAATGAGTAGCCAGTGCAGGGAGGCCAAAACTGGTGTGATGTGCTCTCTATGACCTGTACCAGTTAAAAATCAGGCTGCAGCATTTTGGACCAGCTGTAGACGTTCAATGGAGGACTGACTGATTCCAAACAGAAGTGAATTGCAGTAATCGAGCCTTGATGTTATGAAAGCATTGATTACTGTCTTTAACTTTGGATAGTATGGGCTTCAGCTTAGACAGCCGCCTCAGCTGAAAAAAGCAGGATTTAACAATCATGTTTACGTGACTGTTAAGTTTCAGGGAAGGGTCCATTATCACCCCCAGATTAGTGACCCTTTGTTTTTCTAGCGGGGCTAGAGAGAGGAGGTCAATGTTGTGGTTCGTGAATGAGCCATTGGGATGGAACAACATGACTTCAGACTTCTTCTCATTGAAACTTAAGAAGCTTGAAGCCATCCAGTCCTGGATGTCGGCCAGGCAGTCAAGAAGAGGGTGAATAGAGCGTGAGCCTCTGTGCCTCAGGGGGAAGTAATTTGACAATCATCGGCATAGAATGAAAGGATATGTTGTGTTTGCAGAAAATAGCACCTAGTGGCAACAAGTATAACGAAAAGAGAAGGGGACCGAGGTTGGACCGACAAGTGTGTGTCCTGCAGGTGAAGGTTGTTAGCGTCTGGTCGAATTCTTCTCGGACCCAGATGAAGAGGACCTGACTGTAGTATTGCTTGGGTAATACTCAGGAGACTAGGGAGGTCCAATTACCCCTTGGAGGAGGGCTGGAAGGGCGTTACGCCCTGGAACCAAGACAAATTTAAAAGTGACAGCATTACAAAGTTGGAATATAAACATTGGTGTCAGAAGCATTTGTAACGTGTGTGTTTGTGTGTGTGTGTGGGGGTGATAGTGTGTTTTATTCAAATTTTGAATAAAGTAGATGCCTTTTCCTGCATTCTTGTGTATTTTAACAGGGCTTTAAACATCTACGTTTACCTACATAAGGAAACACTTGATTCAAGAACTATTTTAGAGAGCAACAAGAAGTAACCTGACCAACAGCTCTCCTTGTGTGAATTGAGCACGCTCCAATTCTCTCATGCATCCTAGCCAGTGCGCAAAACAGAGGTGTCTCCCCCTCCTTCCCCCTGAGCTCCCTGCAAAGTCACATGAACGAGGAGGAACACAGCATGCTTTGTGGAGCTGTTGTAGGTCACTAGGAAAACCCGGAGTGGATTTTTAGTGATTTGTGGAATAGATTCATTCCAGATGAAATAGAAACAGTGTCAATATTTCATGGTAAATATTGGGGGTGGGGTGGGGACACACACGTCCCCTTCACATATTGTTCCGACACCTATAAGCATAAAGGAGTTGTTTTAATGTTTGTTATAACGTATATGAATGTTTTGTACAGTGACGTGGCGCTTTAAAAAAAAAAAACGGAACTGTTTTACGATGGCAGCAATCCCCTTCTAAATATTTGAACTATCCCTTTAACTTCTTTTTTATTTTTAGATCATCAGTATCTTGAAGGGTTCCTACAGTGGTCAGGGTGAATTTAAACTTAGGAGAAACAATTTTTGAGTAAGATGAATCCAACAAGGTGGAGTCAGGTCCTCTGGAGTGATTCTTTGCTGAAATGTTTCACCTTTTATCCTAAGACTTCTTCAGTCTTATAAGCAGCACCTTATGGTGCACTGAGAAGACTTTTGGATAAAAGACAAAACGTTCCAACAAAGAACCCGTCCAGAGGACCTGACTCAACCTTCTTAGAGCTCATCCAGTTACCAGTAATAAATAAATTAAGTTCTCTTCTCCTGAAGCTTTAGGATGATTCTAACAGATGAGGAGAAGGTCCAGGAGACAATGTGTGTAATATGAGTGTGTGTTACTCACTCCGGTGGTGGAGGGGTGAGAGGGGACAGAGGAGACTGTAGTCTGTTGGGTGGCCACAGAAGATGACCTCTGCTGCACCTCCACAGTTTTAGCCTGCTGGTAGCCTGCACATGGTAAAAATGACCAGTAAGGCTTTTTACTGGCTCCATGGCATTTGGAGAAAAAAAAAAAAGATTGAGTTGTAATTCTGGAGGCTTACCCATAGAGCTCGTCATGAAGCCATTGCTGTAGAGAGACAGATGGTGGTCAACATCCTGGGACAGCTCGGACTTCTCATCAGCCATGCCGCTCAATGCACTGGTGGAGCGGGAGTGCTCCTTGCTGCGACGCTGTGCTTGTACTGTCAGGTCAAAAAAATGGAAATGTCTTATTGACGTTTCATTTTATTCTTCTTTCAGCTTTTCTCTCTTCAGGGGTCGCCACAGCGAGTCATCCTCCACCTCACTCTGTTCTCTGTCTGCTCTGTCCTCACTCCAACCACCTCCATGTCCTCTAACTGCATCCATATGTCTCCTCTTTGTCTTTTTCCTGACAGCTGCATCTCTAACGTCCTTCTACCAGTATACCCACTGTCCTTCCACTGGACATGTCCAAACCATCTCAGTCTGGTCTCTCTAACTTTATCAAATCAACCTTTTATATTAAACCAGTTAGAACTGTAGTTTTGTGAACATACTATACGAGACTGGTGTCCGTCAGCTTGTCTCCAACACTCAGCAGTGAAACTTGATAAAATAAAATAAAATTCTCAGCTGATTAGTTCAGGGGTCTGCAACCTACGGCTCTGGGGTCCATGTCATTTGGTCCTTCTACAGTGTCTCTTTCAAACTTTGACCAAAACTAACACAGAACTGAATTTTATTGGTTGTTATACCAACAACAAAAAAAAACCCAAACCTACAGTATCAGCTGTTACGTAGTGAAAGTTTCAGAAACCATAACGGAGGCTCGCGTGACTTTGCTGAACATTTTGTGTTCAGTTTTTATTGAACAAGCAACAGCGACCAACAGAACAGAAAAAAAATACAAATAAAACCTGACCTTATTCTAGCAACAACAACAAAGCAGCAAAAGAGAACCAGATCCTGTTAAGCATTTTTCAAAATAAAACACTGCCGCTTTGCAAATAAATCATGCTTTACACTTAAAAGTGTTCCACGTCACCCTTTTGTACAAAGTAATTATGTACAACCATGTTCAATTCAGTGAATTATAATAATCATGTAAATCATAGGGCAGCACGGTGGAACAATTCGTAAAGCTGCTGCCTCTCATCGAGCAGGTCCCTGGTTCAAATCCCGGTCCGGGGGCCTTTCTGGGTGGAGTTTGCATGTTCTCTCC
>JARVLU010001196.1:34754398-34767081 GCA_031762415.1 Simpsonichthys santanae | reverse complement strand
CAAAGCCTATTTCAGTCTGCACTGAGGGGACACTGCAGGTAATTATGTCCTGAGAGCGCACGCTGTAGCTGCACTGACGAAGTGACATGTAGGAGGAGATGCATGAAGGCAGCAGACCAAGAAGTGATTCAAAGATGAAAATGTACCAGTGGAAGAGTCTGCATGAAATTAATGTTAACCAGTGAATACAGGGTGCAGTAGTTACAGCCAGTTATGAATCATCGCATGTGATAGACAGTGTCCAACATCTGCAGGGTGCTTGCAGGAGCGTTCATGTAAATAATGTCACTGTAGTCAATGGAGGGAAGCAGCTACAAGGCGTTTCCTGGAGTATTTGGATTCCAGCATTTCTGGTCTATAACTTGACGTAAAGGATCAACTGATTGGTCTTTTGAAGACCAACTTACTGGCACAAACTTGTTCGAACTAAATTTTAGGAAAAAGTTGAATAAAATATGTCAAAGCACAAAGAACTCAAGAGGTCTACAATCAAGTTTCATTGCCGGGGCTCGTGTAATTTTATGCAATTTTGACAAGAGATGGGAACAAAGTGTATATTTATTAGGACAAAAAGAAAAAAAAATACAAAAGACCGAAGGGAAATTATCTCTTCAGCACTGTAGAAAATCACTAAATGAGTTCTTTGAGAGACAAGTGTGCTTGTTTAGGGAGATCAGAAGAAAAGTGCTCAAAGAGATTCTCAAAAATTTAGATTTTCACTCGCTCTATTTTGTCCTCTGCTATTCATTTGAAGCCCCTCAGTTTTTAAATCATAGATGATATAAAAGCTATTTTTTATGTAAAGAAATAAAATAAATCAGCCTTTTTGTCACAGTTTTGTTCTAGAACGATCAGCGTGACATCAGTATTACCGTCTGCATTAGAAACATGTAATGTTATTATAGGCTACTTATGTATAAGGCTCAGAATTACTCACTACCATCAAACATTCAAAACTAGTTTGTGAAAAAGAACAGTTGCTATGATTTAATGGGAATATAAATGTTTGTTAAACCTAAGTATAGAACCAGTTTAAAGGGTAAGTCTACTACAATAAGAGGAACAGACCTTTGGAATGATCTGGAGGACAATGTAAAAAAAGTGACGTCAATACTAATATTTAAGAAAATGATTCAAACTAGTTTGTTGAAGAGATATATTTAAGTTGATTCTAATTTAACAAATTATAATAGGTATTTTGATGAGACTATATTTTTGTATTACAATAAGCAAATTAATGTTTGAATTGATAGTTTGAATTGATTGTTTAATAAGGAGCACATATGATAAGAAATGTTTTCTTCTTCTACTTCCTTTCATTTTATGGTTTTTGTTTAATTTTTTCTTTATAAAATTGTAATTTTTTTATATGAACTGAATAAAGATTATACAATATACAATAAGATAAAATAATTTGCCTCTTTCAATTAGACTGATATATTTTTCAATGTATTTTTACATAATTTCATTTAGCGTCACCAGCTGTTCTGTGTATTTTGCCTCTTTCACATTGACGAGATCAGCACGAAACTTGTAATTAGAGGAAATCTTTAACAAATCGTTTGTGAATCCCACTCTTGAAACGCAAGGTAGAAAAGATGTAAAAAATGCAAATTAAGTCATTCCGTCAGCATTGACTTGTTACAAGTTTTTGCAAACAAACCTTTCAAGGACTGTCTCAGTATTTCCCTCTTTTTGTTGCTTTACACCCATTTTATCATTTCCGTCTTGCAAAACCATTCTGATTAAAAAAAAAGCTGAAACTGTTTTGCGCTTTGTGATGCTGAAGGTTTAGTTAAAATATGTTCTGATATTACAGACACATTATTTCATGCATTTAGTCACCTCTTAAATACAGCAACAGTGTTGCTTCTATTTTCTTCCAACCATCCAGGCTGAGGAGGAGACCGTGCAGGCTCAGTTTCACCATAAATCACTGAAACAACGTTGCTTGAAGGGAGCATATGTTACTTTTTAAACTCCATGTACTCTTCTACATTAATTCTGCCATCACAGAGGAGTAAAGTACCTTCGATGGAGGCACTTATCCACCCCCACATCACCACAGACCCTGGCTCATGCACTTGTTGCTGTGAAGCATCTGAGCGTCCTTTGTTGTCTTTGGCCTGAAGCTCACAGCAAAAAGAAAATGCAAAGCTCTTGAGCTCTCTTTTTATTTTTAAGGTTAATGTTTCAAAGTCTTTTACGAAGGTGCTTTAGAAGAGGCTGCTTGTGTCTGAACTCAATTAGTTTAACCTTCTTTGCTTATTTGAGAGTTCAATTCAATTTACGCCCTGCGATGGACTTGCGACGTGTCCAGGCTGTACTCCGCCCCTCGCACAGTGACTGCGGGACAAGGGCGACCCAGACAGGAAACAGCTGTTAAAGAAAATGGATGCTTAATTGATGCTTTTTATAACCACAATTTTTTAAACAAGTTCACATGTGCCCAGTTACAACCCTCCTTTTTCTATGTGCAAACATTCCAGAAGACAATTCTGTGTCCACAGATTTCCGGTTTCCTCCCAAGTCCGCCTCTTTAAATATTGTAAATTATATTAATATCTTACTTCAGTCTTTTGAGTCTTCCTGGGTTTCACTTAATCCCACTGTGAGAAATCTATGCATTAGTTTTAGTTTCTCTCTAATGGCTCTGTCAAATTCAGAATATAATTTAAAATCTTACTTCTAATACATAAAACTCTCAACAACCAAACACTATCTTAAACTAATTCAATTCAATTCAAAATACTTTATTAATCCCAAAGGGAAATTAAATGTTGTAACTTATCATCCTGGTTTAAGCATTGTTATGGCTGTGGGCAGGAAGGATATGCTGCAGTCTATCCTACAGTGGATCTGAAAAAGCTAGCTGCAGATGCCGATCCGTCCACCCGGACCCAGCAAGCCTCTCGGTCCTCCTGGGCGGCAGGACCACCTGAATGTTGGTCAGAACCCCTCCCTGAGTGATGGTCGCTCCTCATCATTGCAGACAGACAGCTGCAGGTGTTTGGGGATGATCCTGGTCTTGTTGACGTGAGCCACGTTTCCTGCCAGCTCCAGGATCTCAGCAGTCACTCAAGCACCTTCGCCAAGTAGACGGAGATGCATCCACGGCGTCTCCTTTACAACTCATTTGGGGTTTGGGGCTGTAGTTGAGCTAATATTTGAGCTTTGAGATGTTAATCAGCTGCTCGCGTTTGTAAAAACAATCTTGTTGACATGGTTATGCTTCTTAACATAAAATATCTTATTGATCCATATTTCCATAAGTTCCATGAGAGCACTTCACTCTCAGGCTGCAAGTTTACTTGTGGTTCCTTGAGTTTCTAAAAAAGTACAATCAGGTTCCTCTCTTGTGGAACTAACCTCTAGTTCTCTTTCTGTGAGGCTGACACTCTGTCCATGTTTAAGATTTGGCAAAAGACTTTCCTTTTTGATAAATCATTTAGTTAGTGTTGGTTTGGGTTTCCAGAGCTACCCCTTAGTTCTGCTGCTATAGTCTTAGACTGCTGGAGGACAAACTGACCACATTAACTCTGATGCAGTCCTCACTTACTCTACCTGTTTGTATTTGTAATTTATATCATTTATGTGTTTTCTTTGTCTTGATTCCAACAGAAACTACATCTGGACCAGTCATTCTGTTTGTGTTGCTTTGCTCTCAAACTTTAGCCAGTCAAGGAAGACTGGTGTCTATCCTGAGTCTGGTTCTGCTGGAGGTTTCTTCCTGTTTATAAGAGAGTTTTTCCTTTCCACTGTCACCTGCATGCTTGCTCAGGATGGGAGGTTGTGACAAAGTGAAGAGCCAACACACTCTGCTGGTTGTCTTGGATCATTTTCACTAATTGGCATTTTTAATGTACGGGAATGTTTTGTTCAGTGCTCTGAGACAAATCGAATTGCAGCTGATAAAAACTTAATTTATATTTGACAGAAAACTGCTTCAAGTAACCAGACTATCGCTTTAAACTACCGTGTTTTTACAAGGTTTCATATTTTAAAAATGATTGCATTTCCTTTAATATTTCAATCTTTACACATATTCTGGTCAATTTTTAATCATGATCGACTCAGACGCAGAAGCTCTCTGGAATGTGCGTTAAATCAGAAAGCAGCTTTAACATCTGACCGATTTAAAGAATGTTTTAATTTATGGCACAGGACTGCGAACAATGTTCGCAACAACATTCACTGAATATTGAACTGGTGTGCTCTTACGCCGACATCTTTGTGCACATTATTTTCTTCCTGACAGTTTGGCGCTGACGTAAGAATCTGACTTCACTGAGGTCACATGAAGCGTTTCATGGCTGTAGGCCCAAGTGACCGCTAAATGGAGTTTTACTGATAGCCAAGCTTCTTCTACGACCTCAACAAAGCGGGGGTTGAACCTCAGTCTCAGTCCTGTTTATCACTGTGCATGGAAAAAGCTACACGTGAACTTTTCCACTTCAAGCAGCTGCACACACAGATGATTTAGCCCATTCGGCTTCATCAAAAACCTGTTTGGACGCGAGTTACCGTATGACACATCTAAGATGAAGGTTTGCACCTTGATGACTGAGACCTTATATTTACAGACCTCCGTGTGCTGCATTGCTTCAGCACAGAAATAAAAAAGTACAGGAGATAATGTTTAACATCTAATTTCAAAATGACAACATTTATACTATTCTATAATATCCTGTGACACAGGCTGCATGAAATACCCAACTTTCCAATAATTAGTCATTTGTGTATCAAATTTACCAAAAAAAAAAAAAAAAAGCTAATTCCAGTCGCTCTGAGTTAAGCTAGTCAAAATTTAACAAACATGAAATAACATTTTAATATTTAAGAAACCACTGAATCAATCCGTTTTACATGCCCCTCATGCAATTTAATTTTCACTGCTCTTTTACCATTATTGTGAATGACATTAAAATGTTCCATGATCCTTGCCATAATCAGTCTTCAATAAAGGGACAACAAGAGATAATTATATTATGCTCAAGGTGATTGATGTGATCACAGTGACATCTTTCTTACAGGAGAGTTTGAGAGCTACTGGCCTTCCAAATTTCCTCCTGCTTCTGACAGCAGTTGGGTCCTGATAAAGATGGACATGGCTTTTTTCCTAATCAGGAAGTCAGAACAGGTCTGAGCCTCAGACAGGTGAAAGCATTGGTAAGTGTCAACTTGTAAATGCATTGATCTTCTATGATTGCTGGCTGTTCTCCAAATCGTTGTAAGTAAATATGATGTCCACACCTGGTTGTTTTGGGAATCACTTTTCCATGACACACATTTATATTTTTGTTAGGGATGCACCGATCCACTTTTTTTATTTATTTCCAATTCGATCCTGATACTTAAATCTGTATATCGGCCGATCCCGATCCGATATCATCATCATTATTGATTTTATGTGAGGCTGTGATAATCTCCTCTCAAGTACAATGTGTACACATACTGTATATGCATGCATGTCCAAAAAGGCAACTAACGTTTTATTAATGTTGGATACGTTTCAAACTTACAATTAAATTCTGCCAACACAAAACTTTTTTTTTTTAATTCCTAGCTTTAAAGTGGATATTAACGTGATTAATTTAAAGTGATGTTTGTTTGAGGTGTTTTCTGAGGTGAGCTGTTCCCCTACACAGGTTAATCCCACTGAGCCTCAGGGACTATGAGTCCCTGAGGCTCAGTGAGATTAACCTGAAGAAATAAAGGTTGAATAATTAAAGTGAACCCCATTCAATTTGGCCACCACTGATATTCAGTTTTAACCAACACAACAGTACATGCAGCTCTATTTTAGCCACTTTCTAGATAGCAAGGTACTTTTTGTGGCAGTAGCTGAGCACCATCTCCAACACACACTCTGAGCTCTATACCTCTCTCTGACTCTTAGTTTAGTGTAATCATCCAAAACACAACATAAATATGTGACGTGACCAAAAAACTTGACTTATACAAAACCAAGAATATGAACAATGAAGATACAATGTTTTTAAAGCCATCTTTGCTTGGTTTAAATCTGCAGAACTCTGCTCATAGTCTGAGGAGAGCATCTCAAATGTATGTTAAATTCTATGAAATGAAGCGGCTGACTGAATATATTCTACTGTAAAATGAGCCGAACTTGTCAAAGAATGCTGTATCGACTGAAGCACAGCCTTTGTTTTGAAACACTGCTTCACTTTCACTGCAGCACGTCTTCAACACCTTTCAGACTCCTGGTACTGAACATAAATGACTATAAAGGGATGGCGTTTAGTCATTCTGACACCGGTCACCTCTACGTTAACGTTTGTCATGTTTCATTTAGGCATGCCTTTAAATGGGATGGAACGAGCACTGGAAACGCAGCAGTGCATGTGTTCACCATTTGGGCAGCAGAACTGTTAGTCCTCACAGAGTCACAGTTTTCCCATAAGCACCATATCAGAAGCAATTTCTATAAGCGTGGCTGTCACAAAGTTCTCATGTAAAACATGGCGGGGGCGGGAGGAGGCCCTGACAGCATGTGTGCCACCAACATCATCTGAATCATGTTACTCGAAAATAACTGGAACTGTGACAGCGGGTGGCAAATAAATTGCTGAAGCACTTCTCAGATTGTGTGCCTTTCCTCTCATATATGATGTATTGCAAATATGGATCCAATAATTACCAATTTATAACGTTTAACTCTTTGTAAAATAGCTTTTGATAACTTTTTTTTTTTGCATCTCAAAGTTCTTTTCCACTCATCCTCTCCTTTTGCTTGATTCATATTCTCAAAGTTACTGAATATTTAATAAAAATCCAATATTTTCCTTACAGTAGAAATTTTATTTTTCTCATTATCTGCTTTTTAAATCATGAATTAAAAACGTAGCATTTTTTTAAGAACTGACCACCACCTACAAACTTTCATGCCAATCATTTACACAGAAATGGAGTTATACCCTTCGAAAATATAATTCTGTGTAATTTCATGCAATGTTACAACAGCACATGTTGCGATTGACTGTTAGCCACTACCATGCTACAGTTAGGCTCAAAATCTTTAAAATCTACTGAGTTATAGCTATTTTTGTGTTAAGATGACTTCAAGAGGCAACCAGTTGTAGATGTACATCTAATAAATACTCTCTGGGAGTTTGATTAAAATGTGTCCATCAGTTCAGGAGATATTTGGCTAACAGACAGCCGCAACTGACAGTAAAATTTAGGCAAGGATGTTGATCAGTCTGTTGATCTTGAACTGAGTTGAGTCAACAAGAAACTGGTTGTAGAAATCAACTAAATTTGTACTTTACAACTCCATGTAGTTGTCCCAGCTGCAGTTCGTGTGATATTTTGCTAACAATGCTGATTCCATCAGTTTATGGCAAATTCTTGAACCAATATTTCACACATCTCGCTAGCGCTCAAAGGACCAGTTGGGTATTGTTTCTACCACACCAAATTTTAACTCGGTATCAGTAAACTTTTCATTTTTGCATTTGCTAATATTACTTTGCTCTGGCGGCCATATTTATTCATACTGACTTCTACGAGACTTCTTTCTGGAAAACAAAACAAGAACTTTCAAGTCATTTTTATAAACAGTAATCACAAACAATAATCAACACTATTCATGCTTTAAACATGTCATAATCAAATAAAACAAGCTTGATTTAATTAATGTTTTATAATAATTAATAATAACAATAATAATTGTGCAAGGATTAAACAGTCTGCAGGCGATTATGTGTCCAAGGACGGTGAGTGTGCAGAAACCATCAAACATTATTCAGGTCAAAAGTAAACTTCAGGCTGGTTCTGACAGACTGTCAGGTTAGTTATTTGCAGTGGTGGGCATAATTCCACTAATAGCAAAAACATTAATCTGTTAAATGGAAAATTAGATCTGCTAAGTTTGAAAACCTGAACAGAATTATGCAGGATTTTTTTTAAAGATAGTCCTCAAACCATACAATACAATAGTGATTCTCACAGAGCCATTACTAACCTAGGCATGCACAGCTACTCATCACTCTGTGACATCACCAACCTCACAGAGCTTTTTTTACTTTCTTCTTAATATCTATCACAAACAGTCTGACTGATGGTGTCAGTTTACAGCCAATAACAGAGACTTTAATATAAATGAAGCCTAAACCAAACCAGTACATAAAAAAAAATCACACTCAGAAACATTGTAAACTGTCAGAAACATTGCACACATAATTCCTACCCAGCATGCTTTGCAACACCCACTCTGTCTCTGGGATGCGACTCTCTCACATTTCTTCACACATCTTTACTTTAAACAAACATTTTACTGAGAGAATATTGATGATGATGATGATGCACAACAACTGTAGTTATTTTATACAAGTAGTTAACTGCCAAAGTGAGTTAATTCATTGTAGTAGACATGAGTGAGACGTCCAACACACACTGAATGCATCATTCTGCTTCAGCACAGCAACGTTCTGCTCCACCGATTTAGTTCTGATGGACTGGATTAATTTCTGAAAGCTCACCTCGAAATGGGACATGGATGTGATTTATGAACCATTGCGAGTTATATTCACTTACAACGTTGCCACATTACAGACAATCTTACAGTGTCAGCAGTTGATGATGAAATGTAGTTCTTTAGTGTTAGCTTCCACTAATTTTTTTAGTTAGCCAATTAGTTGTTGACAAAGCTGTGGCCACCACTATGCGGATGGCCCCTGATTGAGTACTTTCTTCAATACTTTCTTCAAACAAAAACTTTATTGTGAAGCACTAAGAAAAAAAAAGGCTGGCGTGGCAACGAACAGGAAAAAACTGACATGAGGGGACTCACCAGGGATGGAACGGGAGCTGAGATACAGATTGAACGGAAACAGGAAACACAGTGGATGACTGTTCCTGCAGTTCAGTCCAGCATCAACAGAGTACATTCAGACTAAACTAACGAGCATGACGAACACCTGGGGGGGCGCAACTAGGAGCAGGTGAGAGAGGACGTGGCAGACTGACAGGAAGGTACAGAGAAACACTGGACTGACTGATTAATCAGAAAAAACAACAGAACTAAATATTAGGAACCATAAAAAAAAGAAATCAATGCTCATAAAGGGACTGAAACCTGTTAAACCTAAAACAAGTGATTAAAACGCCCAGAGCCTTACACCGGCCTGTTCAGCTGTCATGGTAACCAAAAACAAGCTGTAAAATTCAACCTTGTGATCACTTTCTGAAGGTTTTCATTTAAAATCTGTTCAGTAATTCACAAGATATTTTAATAAAGCTGCAGACAGAGTTACACACAGACAACAACTCTATCACTCCTTCATGTTTGGCTGCGATCAATAAACCTCAGGTGTCACTTCAGTGTTCAGAATGATCAGTTCCAGACAGAACAGGGCTGAGCTGGTGTCACATGATCAGCTGCGTAACTGACTGTATGTGAGCGGGGCTGCTCGTTCTTCTCTAGCCAACCTCCTTCCAAACAAGCAAGATGCTTCCGAAAAACTTTCCCACAGCATCATTTTCAGTGGCTGCTGGGAGAAACATTTGCCCAGAAGCTCAACAGCCTGCTGCTGCTGAAGCTCAATGAGAAACAGAGTTTTAACTTCAGGGCTTTTAAATCTCTGCCGCACTTCGTGCAAAGCTTTTGTGCAAAAACACAATTAGGGTCTGGAAAAACCAAACCACGCTGGTAATGAGTATTTATATGCACAAGGCTGACTGTCACCGTTAATGAGTCTTTTACACTTTTCAAATGCTGCAATAGCATTTTTTTTCCTCTCATCATAAAACAAAACTGAGAAAACCGGCAGCTTCGTTGTCCAAACAAGTCAGTTTAATAATTCAGTTTGACCAAAGTGATAATTTAGTTTTTCAGCTTTATGATGACCGAACAATATCAGGCAGCGCATCGGAGTCAAAACGTTTGAAGCCAGTTAAAGTCCAATTGGGGATAATCCGTCCTAATTTGATTATCAATGGAGTTCTGCAACTTAAAACTTGATTTTATGACTCACGGACGTTCTAAGAGTTCTGCAAGTCACAAAAGACACTAAAACTTTTACAAACTAACATTACGGACAATGCTGCAAACCATTCAACTGGT
The DNA here is from genome assembly GCA_031762415.1 of Simpsonichthys santanae. Classification (NCBI taxonomy): domain Eukaryota; kingdom Metazoa; phylum Chordata; class Actinopteri; order Cyprinodontiformes; family Rivulidae; genus Simpsonichthys; species Simpsonichthys santanae. The sequence continues at coordinate 34,756,994 of JARVLU010001196.1, read as the reverse complement.
AAACATTTTGACCGCCGACATCAATGAATAATATTCCTGCCTATTAGATATAAGATATTTTCTACCTTTTTTATACACTATTATATTACTGAGAATGTTATTTGAGAGAATCACTAATAAAAATGGTTCATAATGATTTTCAGACTCGCCGTACTCCATATTATGATGTTTTTTCATGATTGAAGCAAATAGTACTATCACAATACAGATTTTTATGGTGTAAAATTGCAACTTTTTATGGATCTCAATGTTTTTCATAATTAAGTGATTACATATAATAATAATGATGAAACTTGACCAACTGTTTTGGGTGAAGAGTTTGCCACAAGCAAACAAGATCAAGTTTCTTTGAGTCTTGTTCTTGACTGACAGTACGGTGAAACAGGAAGTCAAATGGGCTCGTCTGCAGTAATGAGGGGATTGCTCCAGTCTGTTGTGGTGAAAAAGGAGTTGAAGTGAAAGGCAAAGCTCTTGATTTACTAGTCCATCTGTGCTCCAGCCCTCACATGTAGTCATGAGGTGAAGCTTATAACGTTAAGGCTGAGATCCTAATATATATTTTTATTAATTAGCTTCCTCGGAATGGTGGCTGGGCTCAGCCTTAAAGATAGGTTGGTAAGCTCAGCTGAAAATCTTGTTGTACAGTCCACACTTATGCAGGCTGCTTGACAAAAGAGGTTTGTGGTTTAAATGGGTTTTGTCTGGTTAAATATTGGTTAATATTTTCCAGGCAGTAGAGACACTGCTCCTTTGTATCAGTATTCAGCTGATTGGGTTTGGACGTTTCACACTTCCTGCGTGCCTCCCTCTGGGGGTTCTTTGGGCAGGTTCTACTTGGGGGACAACTTTAGGAAGATTCAGAACATGCTGGAAGGATCATATAACCTCTCTGGAGTTAAATGGAGCAGCTGGAGAGTGTTTCTGCACAGGGACGTCTGGGTACCCCTCCTGCATCTGTTACCACTGTGAGCCAACCATGGATGAATGGACGACTGGAAACATTATAAATGATAAAAAAAACCACAAGTAAGGTAAAATTTGACATTCTTAAAGTAGAAGTTGCACTTTAATGGGTCCAGTTTTCACGTCCCTCTCTGCTGTGCTTCAGCTCTGCCTTCAGAGCCCCTCCCAACAAAGAAGGCTGTGACTTATGAGAAGTAGTAGCCATGGCAACTGTAAAACTGACAAGTGGCTTTCACTAGTTACAGCCTACTTTAATTGTATTGGTAGGGTTCGCTCATTAGCATTTAACAATGGAACTAGGATTAGCATTAATGTCAGTAAAACTAGCATTAGCATCAGTAGTCTATAGCAGTGGTCGTAATGTAACGGTTTGTTTCATATACAGTATTTCATTCCTTCTATTTACTGTATTTACTATGCTTTTTAAATAATTGTCTATTGTATGTACCTCGTCTGTGTTCTTCATTTAAAATAAGTCCCTGGTAAATGAATCCTCGAGGCTCAATGAGTGTAACCTGCATAATAAAAGGTTGAAGGAAAAAAAATCAAATTGCTGGAAAAACATAAAGAAAGAGGAAAAAAAAGAGTGCATTCTTTTAATCTGAGGTTTATTGTCAGAACATGGTACATTTTTAAGTATCTTTTCAAATTTAGCTTTAATAAATAAAAAAATACATTAAAGCAATTTAATTTATTTGAAGTATCTTTTCAAATTTAGCTTTACTTAATAAAAATTACATTAAAGTAATTTAATTTACTTGAGAAAATAATTTGAAATTAAACCTTGTGCATTTAACGAGCGTAAATTACTCATGTTTCTTTTCATCTGAATAAAACTTTCATATTGCTTATTAATATTTGACACTCAGTGGTAAACAAGCACCAGTGGTAAAACGTTCAGTTGTAATCCCAGTGAGTCGTCTGCACAGACCATTTCATCTCACAAATTGCTTCACGTGAATTAAACACGCGGCTCCAGCGATCAGCAAAGCATTACGCAGGGTTGACAGAAAAGTGTCTTTTAAAAAGCAATTTTAAAAATGACTTTTTTTTTCTTTGTTTACAAATTTATGATAAACAGAACAAAACAGAACAAATTGGTATTATTGGTGGAGAGCCTGTGAAATAGCTTGCTGTCGAATTAGGAGTCGTCTTCTGTTTTGATTACATTTCATTTTAATTTCCAATAAATGCTGGTGTCATTGCTTATTCTTCAAACACTGATAAATAAATCGCCTCAAGTTTTAGTTTTATTGAACTTTCTGCTTCAGCATCTGCAGCATGAAACATGAAAAAAATATATATATTATTTATTTTTTCTTCTTTCAGCTGTTCCCTTCCTCAGGGGTCACCTCAGCAAACTAACTCACATGAAGATTTGGCTACAGTTTTTACACTGATGCCCTTCCTGACACAACCACAGACCACGGAGCTACCACAGCCCTTGTGTGGAGCAGAGAGCTGCCATCTAGGGCACCCGGGGGAGCAGACGGTGGGCTTTGCTCAGGGCCCAGAACGGGGCAAATGTGGGTGAGCAGGTGTGGGTGTTCAGCGGCTTCGGATGTTGTCAGTCCATTAAATGGACGTTATTAGTTGTTATCACCATTTGTATCGGTCAGACTGTCCCTCCTGT
>JARVLU010001196.1:34704585-34715824 GCA_031762415.1 Simpsonichthys santanae | reverse complement strand
TTTCTGACCCTCTCTGTACTTCTCCATCAACATCCTCAAAGCAAAGATGCATCTGTGGTGCTCTTTCTTGGCATGAACCCATACTGCTCCTCACAGATAGTCACCTTGTCTAGGTCTTGCTTCCACAACTCTCTCCCAGATCGTCATCAACTTAATTCCCCTGTAGTTGCTACAACTCTGTACATCATCTTTGTTCTTAAATATCGGCACCAACACACTTCTTCTCCATTCCCCAGGAATTTCTCACCATCAAATATGCCATTGAATATTTGAGTAAAAACAACTTTACTGCCAACTCTCCAAGACATTTCCAAACCTCCACTGGTATGTCATCACATCCTACTGCCTTCTCCCTACATGTATCCCTTTAGGGTATGTCAGGCCTTAAAATTTGAGCTTATTTGATATGATCAGAGTGATTTATACAGAAAAATAATTCTTTGCCTAACATTAGAAATGTAAAAACAAACCCCCTTACACGGTGGCGTTGCTTTGTGCTACTTGATAAAAATGTTAATAAACTAATCTGAATGAAGCAAAATGCAAATCAGAACTGACCTTTTTATTCCATTACAGCATTTTGTTTGCAGGAAAAAAAAAAATAACAATGAAAGTGGTGACAGCAGAATCTAAACGGAATAAAGAAACAATCTAAGAAGAAATGTGGATCACTGTGCCACATTTAACAAAGACAAATATCCTTATTTTAGCTCTCGAAGAGGAATCACATGACCTGTTTACAGTTGTTTCTGCTCTAAAGTCTTAATTTATTCACCATTTTGTTATATAATGTCAATGAAGTTATGATAATTCATTTTGTGCTTATGTTCTATTTTTTATTGCTGTAAAGCCCTTTGGGTTGTCCTGAGCTCAAAAAGTGATGCACAAATAAAAACTAACAGTTCTTTTATGCCATTATTTAAAGCAGAATGATTTCATGCTGAGAAGGGACAGCATTAGAGCCTTTTCCGTGAAAAGTTTTAGAAATCATGAGTTAGAGCCATTTTGGTGTTTGCTAACGTCAATTAGCTTATGTGGCCATCTTTAACTGACTCGACTCCAACTGGTAATGATGGTGATTACTCTCTGAAAACTGCATTACAGTTTGTCCAGTGGTTTATGAGAATTATTGCACAAAATCATTGTTGAGTCAGTTGATGCCAAATTTTAAGCAAAGATGTGCAGCACTCATAGTAAATGTTGTGCAGGACACTCAGCTACCACCACCAGCTTTTAACTAACTTTCTGTAGAAGGTGCTGAGTTGTAACAGTTTCTGAGTTAAATTTACACAAATGATTTATGATTGACTGTATTGCTAACTTTACAGAACAACAAACTCAACAAAATCATTGTTATGTCAATAATGGGCAACAATGAACAGCTGATTGATCGACTGATCAAAATGCTCGTTTGGCATTCTGTTCATTACAAAACCTTTAACAGAAAAGGCAAATTATTTGTATTAATCTAAGGACTGTGTGAAAAAATGTTATTGCTACTAATAACACTGAGCTAAACTTTGAAAGTTTTATTATAAATTAATTGAAAAATTCCAGAAGACATTTTGCCAAATAATTTAGTTTTATAGAAAAGTTGAATAAATTCTGTTTTTTTCTTAAAATACACTGTGTGAAGTGTCTAATAAAGCTGCAGGCTCATTGTGGCACATAGTCTGGTAATTAACACTTGGAAATCATAATTAACAGAGGAGTCTTTTTTAATTACTGAATTAATCCTGTCATATCTGTTTAATATGTTGGCCAGAGATTTTCAGAACCAGAAGTTTTAAGTTGGTCCTTTATTAATGTTTTTTTTTTTTTTTTTTTTTTTTAAATGTCTGCGTCATTATGTGCTTGTGTGCAAGACTTTTTTTCATTACCACATTTTTGACCTTCAAACAGAGGTCAAAAATGTGTTAGGAATTATTTTTGCCTCCAAACCCTATGTGTCATTTTTCACCATTTTTATTGTCTGTCCAACAGATTTCACTTGTAAATGAGTCTTCAAGGCTCAATATGACTTATCTGTTTAAATAGAGGTTGAATAAATATGAAACACCTTTAGTTGTATTTTATCCTAAAACTTCTTAATATCTGTGAACCAGTCAGTATCTGTAAACTGATGGCTTGAAGTGTGTTTTTATTTTAATCTTGGTCAGTGAGATGGAGAGAATGTGTGACATTTTAAAATTGACCTATAAAAAAATTAGATATGGTTCTGATGGTCATCAAGAGGAGCAGTGGACCATTCAGTGCCTCGACCTCTGTGTTAAAGCAGAGCAGGCGACAGATACAGAAACCATAAATGCAATAAACAAAATAAATAAATTGGGGGTAAAATTTATTGCTCAGGCACTGGCACTGTCTAAGACAATCTTTTAAAATGTTTCTTTTCTTACATTTTTGAACCCATGATTTGATCCTGCTGCAAAGCAAACTGCCCTCACCTCCACCGACTTAAAGATTTGCATCATCTTCCTGCGAGCGTTGAAGGACTTAAGTCTCCCCTAGTTCTAGAGGACACCGTGTTCCTTCATGTAAACAGAGTTAGAGTTGCATCTGCAGACCGCTTGTCAATATTTGTTCTTCCTTCAACAGCCAACAAGCGTTTTGTCTTGTTCACATTCAAAATTAGAGGATATTTAAACAGAGACATCCCGTCCCTGTGCTCACAGCTGCAGAGTCCTCTGAGGATTTCTGTGGATGAGTGGCCTTAAGGTGGAAGCCTGAAGGTAAAACAAACTTTACAGCTCAACTGTGATCTGTCTGTCAGGTCTCAGACCACCGGTTGGTTTTCTAATGCCCCATTTGCACTGCTGCTAATCAGCCCCAACTCTTCACAGCCGTGCTCAGCCTGGCTCAGCTCAGCCTGGATTTGCACCTGCACTTTAGGACCCATTCTGGAGGCATGTCCAGAATCCTGCTAATGAGAATTCTGTGATAAGTTAAACTCAATGCAGTCTGCTCCTCTGATAAATAATGTTAAATTATTATTTTTAAATATGAATGTTTCTGTTCAGTGCCCTGAGATGACTTTGGTTGTGACTATGCGCTATATAATTAACTGAACTGAATTAAAACTGATGAACCAGATTCTACAAAAACAACTATATTCTCTATATGGAATTTTAAATATAGATATCCTGATGCATGCTCAGTAATCCAGGTAGAAACATCTAAAGAGTGAAGTCTGGTCCTCTGGACATTAAAAAAAAAAAAAAACAAAATGTAGAAACATTTCTTCTTTCATGCAAAAGACTTCTTCAGTCTGAGGAGCTGACAGCTCTTCAGACTGAACAACACAACGGTACTTCTTCCAGTTATTTAACTATCAACAATGGTGTACCACAAGGCTGAGTTTTAGGACACACTCTTTTTACAATCTACATAATTAATGTTGGTCAGATCATTCCTGATGCATCCTTGCATTTCTATGCTGACGATACAGTTGTTTAATGTCGAGCTAAATCAGTTGCAACAGTTTTCCATCTTTTACAGGCTGCATTTGACGTTCGACTGAAAAAACAAAATGGATGTTGTTTTCAAAAAAAAAACTTGGTACCAGCAGTCCTTCCATCTATTTTATCTATGAACGGTGTTCCAATTGAGTTTGTGGATTCTTACAAATACTTGGGAATCTTGGTAGTTGCACATCTCTCTTTTAAGCTGCATGTTGAAAACTTGATAAAGAAACTGAAGTTAAAACTGGGTTTCTTGTTCAGAAATAGATCTTGTTCAACTCTGAATGCTAGGAAATGCCTTGTAACTGCTACTTTTCTTCTGGCCATTGACTGTGCTGACATTATTTACCATACATGAATGTTTCTACAAGCACCTTGCAGATGTTGGGTGCTGTCTATTATGGTGCGCTAAGATTCATGACTGGCCGTAACTACTGTACCCATTACTGCACTCTGTGCTCATTAGTGAACTGGACATCATTAACTTCATACAGGCTGTCACAGTGGTACATTTTCATATTTAAATCACTTCTTGGTCTGTTGCCTTCATATATCTCCTCCTATATGTCACTTCTTCAGTGCAGCTACAGCATGCACTCTCAAGACAGCATTACCTGCAGCATCCCCTCAGTGTGGACTGAACTTGCAAAAAGGCCTTTGTAGCTTGATTTTATTTAGTTTTATATCTCTACTTTTAGTTAAATTTCAGTTTATATACATTTTATGTGTGTTTATTCTTGTGTGTACCTGGTTGGTAGTTTTGCTTACGTCTCTCTTGTAAATGAGTCCTCGTAACTCAATGAGGCTAACCTGTATATATGAAGGCAGAATGAAAATCAATGATCCATGTGGCGTGACTTCTGCTTCTGTGTCTCCTAAAAGGTTTGGACTTGCTCAGTACGGTGAAGAAATGGGATTGTTTTTTTTTTTAAAGTAAGTAATGAACAGGGTTAGAACCTTGTTCTGACGGGCTAAGGATAATGAAGTTATGGAAGATCTAATGATGTTGCTCCACACAGGATTTCCAAAACTTTGGGTCTGAAAACATCTGAACCTTTGGACCTGTTCGTCAACTGCCTCTTTGCCTGACTGCTTGCGACCGACGGGCGAGAGGAAGAAACCGAGGAGTGTTCAGTGTTTCTGGATGTCAAGAGAGGTGTTGCTGATGTAAAGTGTGGCGAGATGTTTATGGGTCTGGAGAGGGCAGAAAGTCTGTGTGATTGAAGGCTTCAGGAAAAGAAAAAGCAAGAGTCCTCCTGAGCAGAACCTGCTGAAAGACAAGCCCATCTCATTCCGCCTGATCCTCCTTTTAGAGTATTAAGTAAAAGTAAATGGTTAGAATTTCCAAAACAACATTTATTGGATGCAATATCCAGTGACAACAACTTGGAAAGTTTGAACTGAACAATGAAAGATTGCTCTTTGAAAAGTCTGATTCTAATGAAGTATATCCATTCAACCTTTATTAACCTTTATTAACAAAGCTGTTAGAAAGTTCACATTGTTGTGTAGTTGGCTTCTTTACTGAGCTAAGTTCTGTTTGGTTATTGCTTGTTTCTTTCTGACTAATTAGTAATATTGAATAATATGATCACATAAGATCTAATAATTCCTATGCTCTTGAAGCAGTTCATGTCCTGGAGAACACCAAACTTCTCCTTTTTAGCAGCTACCATCATTTTCAGCTCTTTCAGGAATGTGTCTCCACTGTGAGTCAACAAAGTCCTATTATAACGATTGATATCTGCATATGTATCCAGCTTGTTCACAGCGGGAGCTGCAGTTTTCACACAAGCGATGGGTGAGGGGCTGGGTTTGTGACTGAGAGTGTCAGTGAGGGAGAGAGAAGTGGCCGCATGAAGTCACAGACTGGGAGAACAAACAGGCATTGCCCAATCAGATTTCTTCTAATTTTCAATTGTAGTAACTAAGATGGTCAAGGGAAATGTATTGAAGTAAAAGTACACATATTATTGAGGAAATGTAGTGAAGTGAAAGCTGCTTGAAACGGAAATAACAAAGTAAAGTAAAAATATGTCAAAATTCTACTTAAGTACAGTAACTAAGTACTTCTACTTTGTTACATTACAACACTGGTTCTTTGCTCCTATTCATAAAACAGGCAACAAATCTGAAAACAAATGAAATGGACTGTGTTTCTAGAAGAAACTAATCTTCATGATGCTGATTGTTGGTGCTGCAGCTGTGTGAGCAAAGCTAGCTGCTCAGGCGCTGTTTGAAGACCTTGAAAATGCAAAACATTGTTTTATCCAGATTTTTAGGAATAGAAATCTGTCCTGACCGTCTTTATGAAAAGCTGTTCATTCATCCACAGCAGAGAAAAACATCGGCTGGCCTCCCGGCTTTCAGCTCCTTGTTTGCAATTTGCTGTTTTTGCTGAAATTCAAGACTTGATTACTGCTGTTGCCTTTTTTTTTTTTTTCTGCTTGTCATGTCTAAAAATGAGTCATCACATGACTGTTTTTTTCAAGGCTTTAAAACCACATGAAAAGCTGCAAAGAAATGTCTGTCCTTGTGCAAATGAACACTTCTTTATTAAAACTATATTGTGCTTTATGCTCCATGGCCAAAGACTCATGACATCGCTCCCTTTAGCTTTTAAATACTGTACACATAAATTGTGCGTGCAAAGTAAACCACATTTATTTTAGTGTGCATCAGTTTATTAACTGTGCTAATGCAGATTATCTTCAGGCTGATACACATAATGCCAAGATTGTTTTTTTTTTTTTAAGGCATTTGATGATAGACATATTCTCGCTATATCTCTGTATAGTGATCATAAAGCCTATTCTGATTTTGATGAGGAATAACAATTCAGAGCAGACAATGAAACAAATGAGACCACATAGAAAAAAAAAAAAAGCTGAACTTAAACAAGCTTTTATTCAGCACTATTATTGTGAAACATACTCGTTTAATATAAAAAAAAAAAAGCATCGGGTTCATAAATGTCAGCAGGTAATCATAAACATTGTTCCACCGCAGACACACTTACAGCGGCGCCGATGCTGGAAACGTGTCGGCATTATTGTTTTCCTTTAACGCTCCTGTGAAATAATGAGCACCTAAAGCTTTAACACAATAGACCAAAGTCTTCAAGCGGGGAAACAAAGAGCATTAACAATTTAAATCATATATTTAATCATATAACATGTGCGGCCACTCATCAGTAAAACAAAGCTCACATCTTGTGAAAATAGACCCTTTTGGTGAGGGAAACAAAAAAACAAATCTAAACCCTGCAAAGCACTTTGTTCACATCAGTGGGCTAATTTGTTCCACTTATGCAGCAGAAACACAAAAGCAAACACATAGAAAAGTAAAACTCTTAGATGCTTACACAATTCATGGCACGTTGTGAAAATAATATTTTTATGTTGACTAAAAGAACAAATGACCATTACCTCAAAATCATGGGACAACTTTCAGACCTAATGATTTTAGTCTTCAGTCTTGATAGAGTTAGTGACGTCTCTGAATGTCGTATTTGTCTTTTTACTCATTGCCTGACATTTAATCAGTTTGTGTTTTTTTAACTATTGCTTGTGTCTTGTTGCCTTTATGTAAGTCATTACCACGCCATGCACATGCACTTTTAACATTAAAAACCATGTCTGTGTGTAAAATAAATGTTTTATTCTACATAGTTATTTGTTTTCATCATTGTCTCATGGTGTGCCATTAACCACTTGGCAATGTCACCCTTGAAAAGTAATACAGTAGTCCCTTGTTTATCATGGGGGGGGGGGGGGGTTCCGTTCTCAGCTCTCCCACAATAAGTGAAAAACCAATAAGTAGGAATAGTAGTACGAGTAATGAGTAGTAGTTTATTTTAGTATGTATATACATATATATTACTATGTTTGGAACCCTTCCCACACTCTCGCAATATTCTAAACAATGTATCTAAGCTCTAAACGCTGTTAAAAAAAGCACAGAATGTCATGCTCGCCGCTCCACGACAGGCTGCAGGAGGGAGCTTCTCCCTGCACACGTGGGCAGCACACAGGTGCAGCAGGTGCTAAGTAATTTAAAAATAATTTATTTTATATTTAAAAAAAAAACATGCCTATCTTGTGGCTCGTCCATCAATCAACCAGTTGTGTGTCAGGCCCAATCTCGCTTTGAAAAACTGCGAAAGAGCGAGTCCATGAAAGTCGAACCGCAAAGTAGCAAGGGACTGCTATGTTGGTCTTGATACGTCTTGATCAGATTAAATAAAGGGGATGATGACTATACTAAGCTCAAACTGCTTCTGAGGGTGCAATGGAAGCAGTTATACAGTAGAAAACATGCCTTCTCGTCTCCATCTCCCAACACTCAGGTCGGCGAGGCAGCATGTCCAGGAGAGAAACTCAGACATCCCTCTGCCCTGAAACTCTTGCCAGCTCCTCTTGGGGGACGCTGAAGCATCTCAGACCAAAGAGAAACTCCACTGAGTTCATTTACGGTCTCATTCCACTGGGGCAAACCTGGAAAACCTCCAAACGGAGGTGTCCGGGAGGTATTCTAATCAGATGAATCACCTCAGCTGACTTCTTTTAATGCAGGAGCATCATCACCTCCCCTCTTGTGATGGAGCTCCTCACTTTAAGGCTGAGACCAGCACCCTTTGAAGGAAGTTCATTTCGGTGGATTGTATCTGGGATCTCGTTCTTTTGATCACAATACAAACTTCATGACCATAGGTGAGGACTGGAATGAAGACAGACCAGTCAAGTCAGAGCTTTTTCCTTTTTGATTCAGCTCTTTCTTTACCACAAAGTACTTGTTACTGAGGACAAGGCCCACATTTGTTGCATTATTGTGTAATACTTTGTAAATAAATCCTGCAGTACAATAAAATACATTTTTATTTTGCTTTAATAAACCAGAATGACCTTGTATTTGGTTTGAAACCGCACACATTCAGATTGTAAATTAAACGCTGCCAGGAAATTTTGTGCAAGACAGTCTCCACCACATCAGACAGTCTTGACCCTGATTAAGAGACGTGGGGGAGGAAGACTAAGGAACAATACCATTACACAACCAAGTGACCAGTTACTGAAGCATGAAAAGCAACAACATTGTGCTCCAAATCCTCAGGAGTAAAACACAGTCTGAGGACCAGAAACAGACCTCTGATCATCTCTGTCTGGTCTTTGAAGTCCTCACATGAAACAAAGACGTTTCAGAAGTGAGACGACTGAGAACAATGTTCAAATTTACCACCAGGAAAGTCTATGAACCAAAGATCTTTGTCTTTTTAAAACTAAGATGTAAAGGTTGATGTTTGTGCTGGCATCCATCCATCCATCCATCCATCCATCCATCCATCCATCCATCCATCCATCCATCCATCCATCCATCCATCCATCCAATAATTCAACAACATTTGCCATGTCCTTCACGTGCTGCTATAAGGTCAAAAACTGCAGTTTCATAGCTACAAAATCCTTGTCTATTCTCTGAGAATTCAACTCCTTGATAAAATAATAATAACAATAATAATAATTTCAGCTGCTTGTATTTTGGTCCTGTTCTTCAGGTTATTACCAGAGATGTTATATTGTTAATATCCAAATGGTAATTATATTTTAAGAAGATGACACGGCTCCTTCTTCCCACCTGAAGAACAGTAAACTGCAGAACTTGAAAACTGCCTAATTAAACATTTTGTCCATTTGACACTTCTTTCCCATCACCTGTGGAAAAAACAACACAAAACAAAAAACAAGATAATGAATTTTTTTTTATTTATCTTACTTAGTCCTCTCTCATTTGGTTTTGGGGCGCACATTATACTTTTCTAGGAAAAACAATTTGTAAACAGTTAAGATTCTTTGGGACCAAAGCATCAAGACCTGGTTTGGTTTTCCTCAGTGTGTGTGTTTCCATGTGTTCGCACTGGATGGGTGTGAGCTGACGAACAACATTCCTGTGTGTGTGTGTGTGTGATAGTCCAGAAAACATCACACTTCTGTTTGTTCTCTTTATATCAGCTCGGCTGATGTTGTCAGCCGTTGTGGGATGTCTTTCTAAATTTGAGACTTTTCTGTTGTTTGTAAAAGACGTCTGTTTAAAGCCCTTTCAGACACTTCTGTTGACTCAGTGCTCTCTGTGTCCTCCACGTTTAAAAGTCCAGGAACTGACCGCAGCAACATTTACACAAGATTTGATGTGATAATATAAACCACTGCAAAGTTTAATGCTCACAGTCCACAGCTGTTTCCAGGTGAAGCTGATAACCAAAATAATAAGCAAAACACTTTTAAATGCATTTGGTGATTTTAATGCTAAATCATGAGATGTGTAAGATTTCATCTGCTGCTACATTTTTTCTCAAATACAAGGGAACCGCTTCTTTTTTTTTTTTTTTTTCTGAGACATGTCATCCTTCATCCAAATGACATTCAGTCAGATGAGCCACAAACAAACTGGAATCCCACATTCCATGGCAAAAACATTTTGCTGATGATAAGATGGTTGATAGTGGTGATAAGCTGGTGACAACTATCTTATCACCAGCAAAATGTTTTTTTCCACTACGGAATGTGGGATTCCAGTTTGTTTGTGGCTCTTCAAACTGAATAAGTCCTTTGGATGAAGAACAAAACATCTCAGCAACAACAACAAAAAAAGAAACTGTCCATGTGACCTGACTGAACATTGTTGGATTTATACCTGGATTATTGAGCATGAACTTTGGTGTTTTGAACCATTTTGTCATGACGGGCTCAGAGGAGTTGATGGGGGAGAGGGCGGGACCCAGAAACCATCTTATCACCAGCAAGCTATTTCTTCCCCACTATGGGAGTATTTGTGGAACTCCTGTTTGTTTGTGGCTCTTCAAACTGAAGAAGTCCTTTGGATGAAGAACGAAACGTCTCATCAAATAAATAAAAATTAAAAAAAATAAAACAAAAAATAAGAAACCATCCAGATGACTTGACTGAACATTGTTGAATTTGTTGTTGAGCATGAACTTTGGTGATCTTTAAAGGCTTTTTAAATGTGGTCAACTTTTTGCCTCGCTGTGATGTGCCTAATTTTTTTCTTACAACATTTAAGCAGCCTAGTGTACTACCGGTTTAAAATTTTCTCCTGCTTGAATTCATAACGTTTAACCCTTTATCCATTTGTTTAAACCTGCTGAACTGACTGTGCTCGGAGCTTTCTGTGAACATCTACAACATGCACAGGGTGTAGATTAGGATTGATCTGTAAATAAAGAATAAAAAGCATTTAATAGTTTTTAATGAAAACGGTACTTTTTGCAAATGGCTAGAATCAGATAAATAAAATGACTAAATCACAAAATTATGATCGGGATAACAAACGAGTGTGAAGTCCAAAGGAATAATTTTCTAATATCATTCGTCACATGGCCTGTGCTCTCTGATTTACAACTGCAAAAAGTCAGAGAACACAGAACATGTGGCATTTAACTCTGACACTTTGACTGTCAGGCCTCCTCCCCAGTCTGTTTCTGTCTGTCAGCAAGATTTTATAAATGCAAAGAGGCAATTTATATTAATATTTATAGAGATGTAACAATAAAAAAAGATCAAAACTATGCTTTTTGTGGGTTGGAATAATGTGTTTCTATATATTTTGAATAACAAACCAAAAGTTCACACCACAGTTCAAGGAATGGGACTATGGAATGGTTTGGATGATAATATTAAAGCGGTAAAGTCAATATCTATATTCAAGAAAAAGATCAAAACTATTTTGTTGGGAAGATATATATGTGATTGATCAATGTTTAT
>JARVLU010001196.1:34683902-34695164 GCA_031762415.1 Simpsonichthys santanae | reverse complement strand
GGAAACCTTTGACCTCTGTAACTGCAAACAAAGGCTACTGTACCAAATATTAACATTGATTTTCACAGGTGTTCAAAATATACTTATTTGCAGCAGTAACACACAAATTATTTAAAAAAAAATCATACATTGTGATTTCCAGATTTTTTTTTTTTTTTAGAACATGTCTCTCACAGTGGACATGCACCTTAGATGAAAATTTCAGACCCCTCCATAATTTCTAAGTGGGAGAACTTGCAAAGTCGCAGGGTGTTCAAATACGTATTTTCCTCACTGTACAGTATATGTATTTATACAAATGTTAATCAACCTTGTGCATGTGCATGTTGTCTTTTTCCAAATGTGTGTATTCTGCTTCTTTTTTGATTATTTCATGTGTTTGTTATTTATTTATTTATTTATTTTTTCTGTTTCTGGTCTGCTGTTAAATGCAGCACTATTTTATGCAATCGACTGTCAATTAGCAAAATATCAGGTAATGATCATCCCTTCAAGAAATGGTGTAAATCATTAGATGCATTCAATGTCACATTTTGCTCTTTTTGTGTCTTTGTTCCACTCAAGCAAACTGCTCATTGCTTTGCCTTTTCTCTACATTTTGTTACACGTGAATCAATTTTGATGAATGTAATAACAGATTTCAAGCTATTTCTTTTGTCCGTCCAATTTTTTTTTTTGTATCAGTTTGTTTCTATTGTTAAAACAAATCATCTAAAAAGTAAAACTGCCACACTGAGGAGAGTTTTCCCATTGAGCAATCACTTTGAAGTGTTTGCTTGTGGCTTTCTGAATGTGAAATCCATCTCAGTGGGACATGGAACAAAAGAAAATCCATAAAGATGTTGATTATTCAGATTTTGACACATCTCAGTTCTCCCTTTCGTAGCAGTGAGATTATTTTGTTTAAAGCCAGAAGGTGACAGTATGAGGCATGAGATGAGTGTAACGAGAGAGATAACTACGCCAGGACGTGAGCTATCTGACAGGACCTAATTGAGTTGTCGGGGTTTTTAACAACAAGAAAGTGTGAAAAGCAAAAGCTTTTGAGCAAAACAAGAAATAATTTAATAAAATTTGACTAATTTTGAACCATTTAGTTGCTTTATCATCTTAATGTCATCTCTGGGATGATCTTTGTGCTTTGAAAATTTCATAAATTGTCCTAACAACTTGTGACAGATGCTCACCCAGGCAGTAATTACATGACAAAAATAGCTTGTTAGCTTCTCAATTAACACTGTGAACGTAACCGTTAGCTGATATCAGTAACATACTGGATGAGGATGGTTTAGGTTTTTAAAACTCAACTTATTGGATTTGTTTGTTTGGCACATTGTTAACTTTTTTTTTGCAGCTAAATTGTCCCTAAGTGTGAGTGAGAGTGAGTGGTTGTTTGTCTTGTTGTGGCTCGGTGATGGATTTGCAATTTGTATATGATCTGGTTCACTTGAGTCAATTGGCCCGTGCCTGTTGCAGAAAAGGCAGCGGTGGTGGATGTTAAGGATCCACAATTGCATTGTTCAGAGATGTTTATCTCACAATTCAACACATCAATAAATGAACAAACAGCCCACAAACAATGGAACAAAATAAACGGTGCAAAAATGTAAAATGTACACACACAGAGAGCAAAATAAAATAAATAAATAAAACTGTGTCTTTATTGAACTTATTTGAGTCTGCAGCTTTTCCGTTGGGTTATTAACCTGAGTGAGCATCCCGACTCATTGAAGTCTGCAGAGTTTCTGGGGATTCAACTGTTTTTCCAGCAAGTCCTCCAACACATGGATGTGACTGCAGTCGGACTTTTCAATTCAGTTCAGTTCAGTTTATTTATATAGCGCCAAGTAATTTGTCCTCCAGTTGCTATAGCAGCATAACAAGCCAACCCTGATTATATGATTTATCAAGAAGAAAAGTTTTAAGCTGAGTCTTAAAACTGGACAATGTGTCAGCCTCACAGACAGAAACTGGAAGTTGTTTCCACAAGAGAAGATCCTGATAACTGAAAGATCTTCCTCCCATTCTGCTTTTGGAAACTCTAGGAACCACAAGTAAGCCAGCAGTCTGAGAATGAAGTACTCCGTAAAGAATTTATGAAACAATACGATCTTGAACATAAGATGGAGCTAGGTTGTTGAGGGCTTTGTAGGTTAAAAGTAAAATTTTGAATTCAATTGTGAATTTGACAGAGAGCCAGTAGAGAGAAGCTAAAACTGTAGAGATGTGATCTCTCCTACTGACTCCAGTTAAGACTCTGGCAGCAGCATTTTGGATCAATGGAAGACTGTTTTAAGAAGTATTTGGACACCCAGATAAGATTTTGGGCTCAGGAGTCCTGGTTCTGTGTGAACATTCAAATCATCATGCTGAGTCAGTAACAGAGCTGCTGTAATTAGAAAACCGATGGATGGTCATTTATTGCATATTGGCTTTGTCATAACCCAACATTTTAAAACTCTTTCTCTGTGAGTAACTAATGTGTTAATTCTAAAAGGAACACTTACAATGTAAAATGAATATTTGTTAAATATTCTATAGCATAATTTCTATGCAAATTGTGTTTTTAATCATAACCTGGCCAGTTTTTACAATGAAGACAAAGGTACAATATTTTTAACAACTTCTCTAATATATATATATAAATATGCTACTGCAGAAATACTTATTCAAAGTATTCAGCTCCAGACAATCAAATATTTTTGTAGTCCATGGCTACCTGCTGAAGTCAGGAGGGACCACAACAGTTGACTCAAAGCTATTTGCAGTGGAAAAAAATAGTTGGAACAACAATGTTAAAAGCCTTTCAGACGTTTGGTCGGCACAACATCGAAAGGCCTCGATAATGGCTTTCGTGTTGCAGTTGATGTCCTCTGAGGTGCACAATGAAATGGCCTCAAATGCTGGAGCAAAGCACCATTAGTAAAAAAATTTAAAAAATTAAAAAAAACACCACATGACCCTTGTTCTTCAACCGTGACTCAGAAAACACTGACAATGAAGGAAAAATGATTTAATGCACAAATAATCAGGAGCAAATTCACCCCCTCCCTCCATGCAGTAATTAAACTGTCATTAAGTGCTTTAAATCAGTGATGCTACATCACAGCGCAACCTCAACCTACTGGTAATTATTCTTCACCTTATGGTAATTTAAATCCACGTTGTTATTTAAATCAATCAAACAATTATAGAAAAGAGTTGAATTGTCCCAACTGAACCACAGGTGATAGAACTGAGGTCCAAATAAGGATTTTTCTTTTAGGATTTATTTCTGCGCATTAAACTTAACATAAATTGCACATAGTAAGATAAGAACTACTAATAATAAGGAACACATCAGAGACCAACTGCTTTTCCATTAGCAGGATTTTCTCTCCTTGTATGTTTTAATATGTAAAATTAAAACACAACAGTTTCAAATTATTTAAAAAAAGTAAATTTATTGTTTTGTTATTGTTTTAATTTAGGGGATAAAGATAAAATGAACCATGCATACATGTTATCATTTGATATGAATTCTCTATAAGTTTTATTGTATTCTTCACGTTTACTGCTCATCCAACTCCACATCCAACTCCACATCCAACTCCACATTAGATATAAAGAAATGACAGATTTTATTAAAAAAAAATAATAATAATTTAAAAATAAATAAATAAAAATACAAAAAAAGTTATTAGTAGATGCACATTTAAAACTAATGACCATTTGGATTAAAACCAACTTGAAATGGCCAATATAGATAATTGATATAACCCAATTAACAATAGCTTAACACATGTGGGTTTACAACCACTGAGCTACCACAGCCCTCTCTGTGGAGCAGAGAGCTGCCATCTAGGGCAACCGGGGGGAGCAGATGGTGTGGGTTAAAGGCTTTGCTCAAGGGCCCAGACTGGGGCAAATGAGGGTGGAGGCAGATGTGGGTGTTTCGCCTTTCCCACCCGCATTTTTATGTTGTTTGTCCAGGTAGTTGAACCAGCAACCTTCCAATCACAGGCCCATCTTCTCTAACCTCTGCACCACCACTATCACCGTCAGATTTACAGATGTTGATCTAAACTGGATGTGGCAGCTGGGAGTCAGAATATTTTCTGAGCACGAAAAGATCTCATAAGATCTTAACGTTTTTTACAAGGTTTGACCAAAACAGCTATAATTTGGTCCCTTTTCACCAATTAATAGTTCGCTGACCATTACTTTTACTGTAGGTATGATGATGTCCCAGCACTGGAGGAATGTCTGGCAGAGGTTTTTAGCAGAGAAATCCTCCAAGGCAGGACGGATCTCTTGTAAAGGTCTGATAAACAGCAGATCTGAAGGAACTGGCTGCAGATGCCATCCGATCTGCCCACCCAGACTTGGCTGGCCTCTCAGTTTCCTCAGGCTGCAGGACTGCCCGAATGCCGGGCTGAACTCCTCCCAGAGTGATGGCCACTCCTCCCAGCAATCTGCCAAGCTCCTCGTCACTGCCGCCAGTCGGGTGCAGGAGGATGATCCTGTTCTTCTGCTGTCACAAGCCATGTTTCCTGCTAGTTCCAGGATCTCAGTGGTCAGTCACTCGAGCACAGCAAGCAGGTAGATGATAATGCATCCATGGCGCCTCCTTTTCAACTCATTTGGAATTTGGGGCTGTAGTTGAGATATTATTTGAGCTTTGAGATGTTAATCAGCTGCTCCCGGTTGTAAAAACAAAACAAAACAAAACAAAACAAAAAAAAAAAAAAAAAAACACACCTTGTTGTTATGGTTATGCATCATAACAAACGTCCAAAACTAAAAGGGTTTCATTAAAATCCTTCCAGCTGCACAACATCCAATACCAGAGGAAACATTCATCCAAAAAGTGACTTACATCCAGAAAAAGAGGAATTAAAGTTGCAGCTGTGTTGCTGTGTTGCAGTTGCAACTGCAGCTGTGGAGACAATTAGCGTGGCTGGCAAAACCTAGATGTCCCACACACCTGTATCCACACTCCAGTTCTTTTGGCCACTTTCCAAAGTTCATGACCATGAAGGTAGGATTGTAGACCAACCAGTAAAGCTATTTCAAAGCTTTACTTGTGTACCTTAACTTGTGACTGTAAAAGTTGTGGTGGGAGAGATTGGTATTTTTCATCCCACTCTGGAAATGTTCATCAAGAGTCAGCGATCAGGCGTCATGTTAAACTATAGCCTGGTGTATTAATTTCCTCACCTCATGGTTTAACCTCGCTTAATAGATAAAAATAAGTGCATTTGAATTATTAACGCATGAAAAATTAGATCCAAAGTCAAAGGACTAATCAAACGCAGCCGCATTACATAACTAAACAAGTCTTAGTGAGAATTAGTGTGACAGGATTTCAGCAATAATAATTATCCTCAGTCTGATAATGGTACTTTTATTATTTTAATGATGCAGTCCTCCCTTTTATGTGCACTTTGTTACTGAGAGCTTGATAAGTTAATTAAAACGTGGTAGCAGTTTACATAATTTAGAAAAAAAAACTTGTTTAAATGTAGAATCACTTACATTTTTCTATTACTTTGAGGGTGATTTATCTCCATGTGCTGCGATTTTATCAGTTAACAGTAAAAACATGCTGTTTTATTTATTTATTCATTTTTTTACCCACTGTGAAACTGGCATAAATATTTCTAATGGATTAAATCAAATGTATTGATAAAGAGTTGCAGTAACGTTAACCATCTCATTAGTTAGCATGAACGCATAATAAATCAAATGTGTATACTGAGTCTTTTTTGGCTATTTAATGGGGATGGGATTTTTTTTTCTTTTTGTATGTTTTGCCATTCAAAATAACTGTTTTTCCGTCACCTTCAAATGAAAACATCAGAGTTTAAGTTTGATGAAAGCGTCTTGTGAATGTGGCAGCTGGAGTCTGCCGTCCTGCAGAGTTTACACAGGGCAGCACAGTCTGGGCTTAAAAAAAAAAAAATCAGGAAAAGAGATGGGTGACACAAGAACAGACAGATTTAAGAAGTAAATTCATGTAATCTGTGCCCTGTTTACTGTCGCTACATGTGCTAAAATGGACAGGATTGAATAAACATCAAATATTCCTGTATTTTGACATTTGTTTCCTCAGACTCCCTACTGACGCTGTCATTTTCTGCTGTATGAAAGCCTGTCAGTCATCTCTGACATCAGAGGAAATGCCACAGGAGAACATTGTAAACATTTGGTCACAGACCCTCATGAGTTGCTTCATGATTCAGTACAATCGTTTAAAATTCCATAGATCATTCACTAAAGGAAAAGACTGACAATGGATACAGAGTGATTGACGGGAAAAAGACTGAAAATATGGCACACTTTGACAAAGTAACCACACATATATCTCTTCTCCACTGGGGGCCCCGCCTCACAAATGCTAAAAAAAAAAAAAAGTAAGGAATGGAAGTGACAAAGTCGCCATCCAGAATCTTAGTTTTTGGCCTTTATTAAAATCAAAGTTGGGTTAAAATTCCAACATCACTTGGTCTGTCTTTACTACAGTGTCATTTCAAACAAACCACTGTCTTCCAGGGTGGGGGTGTGCAATCTGTCTGAATCAATTTCCAAATGTCACAAATCAATTTTGCTAACAATAATCTGTGCTGACACTTTATGAGGGTCGGCAGAGTAATTGCCATGCGGTGCCGTTTCTCCTAGTAAAGTTGCAGTGGATGTTGCAGTTGAAACAGACTGCAGTGATCTTTGCCATATAGTTTCTCTGTATGTAGTAAAGTTACAACATGACATGACATGACATCTTTAAACATGCTATTGAAAAGAGTTGTGTACAAACTTCCAGGGATTAACATTTAGACAATTAGCTTTTCCACTGAAAAGTTTGTATAATCTATTTAATACCTTTTTTTAACCATGGAAATCCCATAGAGACCAGAGATTTCTATTGAAATGGATGCAGCTTAAACCTGCATGTTTTTGGACTATGGGAGGAAAATGGAATACCTGGTGAAAACCTATGCAAGCTCCACAAATACATAGACCCGAATCGAGGCACGAACCCAGGACCTTCTTGTGAGGGAACAGTGCTAACCACTAATCGAGTGTGCTGCTATTTATGCTGTTTGTCAACAGTCTGATAAATAAATATTTTTATTGTGTTGTACTTTCTTTATTACACATGGAAATATAAAAATCCGGCTTCATTACTATCTTACTAGGTAACACAAAGGTTCTGACACACGACATGTTTCCCAGTGGAGATCCCTCATATATCATGTTTGATAAGTGATACTTGTAAAAATAAATAAAATGATAAAAAAACATTAAATATCTAAAAGTCTAACCGTGCAGACAGCTAAGATTACTTATGAAACGGGTCAAAGGTCAAAGTTCCATTGATAAGGAAGTACGGTTTGCCTCAAGAATGATGAAAATCACCAAGAATGATGAAAATCACTCACTGCTTTAACACACTCACACACACACACACACTGCTCAAAGCTTTTGAAGAGTAATGTATGAAAATTGCTTGTGCACGATAGCATGTGTCACCCTCCTGATCCCCTTATCTCTGACTGTGTTTTGTTTATCTGCCTCCTCACCACTGCGCTCCATTTACCAGCTGCTCCTGCATTCCTGTTGAAGCACCCCCGTGATTTGTCTCTTGGACAATGATGGACTCAGGCAGTCCGAGGAGATGTCCGCAAGCCCGAGTGCAGTCCCGTGGCTCTGGCACCGGCCTCGGAGACTTATCATCTCTTCACAGAAGAACTTTTTCATGCTTTTGATCTCGTATAAATTAGTTTCTGAGGCTTTTCTGTTAAAGCATTTTTTTCCCTCCCGGCTCCTGTCACTGAAAAATCCCAGTGAAGATGGGTATATATGATCCAAAATTTATAGAAGTGTCACTTCCTGCCACTCTCTCCTCTGCAGCACTGACCCTGATTGACAATCCTCAGGATGGTTCAAGATTCAAAAAGAGGTGAGAGCAGATTACAGTTGATCTATTATTTGAGAACAAAATACTTTGAATTGCTGTAAAACTCCACATTTTGCTAAACTGAAATTGTTTTTAATCATGTTATTTTATAAGGAAGTCGCAAAAACACCCATATTCAAAACTTAAACATGTTTTTTTAAATAAAAGGAAGCATTAAAAAAATCCAAACACCATTAAGTAAATCATTAAAACCAAAGCACCTTCATTTAAAGAAATACGTTATTCAGAAGGTTTGCAACGTCTTAAATATTGTGCTATTTTTTCTTCCTTTTTTAGTTTTGTTGTTGAATTTGCCCTTGAAGTGTAATTTCTTAAATGTGTTGTGTTTGCTTAAATTTCTTCAGAATTTTCTTTTCAGTTGCTGTGGTCTTGTTTTGATCCAGTGTTATTCTGCTCAGTGCCTAACTGTGCCATAAAGTGTGATAAAGAAATTGCATTGAATAAGAAAATATAAACTGAAATGTGTTTTAATGTTTACTAAAATGTCAGGTCAAAATATGTTTTTAATAAGGCCAACATGGATCACGGTCATCCTTCACATTCTAGTTTTGGGACAATTAAATTGTCACTAAATGTCACTGTTTCCTCTTGTATTCCTATTGAGGAAGAAAAAAAAAAAGTTCAGGATCTTTAAAGTGTAAACAGAAAATATTAAGTCGAATTTCAGTGTTTTTGTCTGCATTTATAAATCAGAAACACATTTAAAAGCTTATGCATGTATTGGATAAGCATTAAGGAAGTAGAGTCTCTGATGTGCGATTTAAACTGATTCAAACCACGAGGAGAAAAGAGACTTGACTAATAAGTACCAGAAAATCATAAATTATGATAAACTCAAAACATTTCACAGGCACTGAGCGTTTTAGTATGTCCTGTTTGTTTGTTAGCAAAATATCCCCTGACTCATTTGATAAATTTACCAAAACTGTCAGCTGTACATCCTTAAATTAATCATTTTTGAAGTCAACCCACATAATTTCCACAGCTAATCGACTATCCAACACAAAAGGCTATAATTCTGTCAGTTTTACACAAACTGAGGTAATGTTGACGTGACTGTAGCTGGAAGTCATCCAACTCTGAGCACTAAAACATCTTGAGGGATCTCACAACACTGTGTGATGTAACACATTATGTCCTTTACAAGATTTGACCAGAATGGATATAACTGTCAAACTTGACACGCATGTGATACGAATTTCCTCACGGATCGTGAGGCGTTTAATAGAAGCACATGCTCCTACCTGATGATCCACAAACTACATGTATTTCTGTGGAACATCAAACATATCCAGTGGAAAGAACTGGAGTCTAATGACCAAACTGTGACACGATGTCCGCTCACAAACAACAACAGATCTGTCCCACGTTGCATTAGAATTTGGACACGCTCGTATTAATCAATGTCCTCTTGCATCTGTTTTATTTATTTTTTGCCTCCTTTTGCACAGTGATTGCCTCATTAGTTGTGGTTATTCAGTAAATAGTAATTATTTTTATTCGCAATAAAAATTGGGTTTTTAAAATGCATCTGATTAACTAATTAGTGAACAGTTATGAAAAGAAGTGCACGTTGAGTTCCCGCAGGCATGTAACAGCTAAAACAAAAGGTGGTCTAATATTAACAAAATGTTCACTTTATTGCTTTTAGAACCTTTCATCATCTCCCACGTGAACCCACAATGCATTGCATCTCACATATAACCACCCCAAGCACAACTGGCGAAGACTGGAGCACTTGAAAGTGCGACACGGACAAATTAAAGCTCTAACAAAGGAAAGGGTGGACGAAACGCTCGGCAGCCAGAACACAATGTTTGGCAAAAAGTAGAATTCATCAACAAAGGAAAGGGGGAAAAAAAAATCAAATCAAAGCTTCATCACAAAAGGAAAGTAAAAATCATTATCAAGGTTGAGTCATGCTCTAACAAGTGACTTCAAGAGAACAAAGTTTTAAAGCAGCAGAGAACACAACCTGATGATCTGAAGGCAAGGACCGAAGGAGTAATCATGAACACAGCACTGAATGAAACAACGAACAGAACACAGCAGTAAGACAATCAGCAGAACTCACAATAAGACTAGAGCACAGTAAAGAAGCACAAGTCACAAAATAAGTCCAGACTAATTGACAAAATGAAAAAAGGGAGCTAAAAAATAAACTAATTTGAATGATGGCAGTATTTAAAAGGAATTTTGCTGTGAGAACACTGATAATTAAAAAATAGTGTTCTGGGGTTGGTTGTTTTAGGATACACTCATGGGGGCCAAGATGGTGTAGAGGCAGGGCAGACGGCTTGGGACCCGAAGGACCCAGGTTTGATCCCTGGTCACTACATACCTTGTGGTGTCTTTGGGCAGCACACCTTATCCCCAAATTGCCCCCCGGGCGCTTTCAATAGCTGCCCACTGCACCACCTGGTGGTGGATGGGTTAAATGCAGAGAGTAATTTTGTCCTTGTGTGGCAACATACATTGATGACATTGTGTGGCATTATTATTATTATTATTATTGTCTGTCTTCAAGCTGTTGTCTTGATGTTGTGAGCACGCTGATGCAGACACTTGGTAACTTTCCTCCACGAACTAAATTAAATTTTGCAAGTGAAGACCACGCTGCACCATGTGCCGGTCTCACCAAGTCAAGAAGAACTAGAAGCCGCTTTACATCGTCTGAAATGACATTTCTGACTGTTTTACGTTATGATTTTACAGCTTTAGATCCAACTTTGATGCTGTTTTCTGATTTCGTACAATAAATTTACGAGGCTTCCACTCATTATCTTTTACCACTTTTTCCAGTGGTCTCTGGTGCCCACATCCATCCATCACTGTGTGAGAGGTGGAGGACACCCTGGACAGGTCTCCAGTCCATTATGAGACACACGAGACAAACAACATTCACTCTCTCACTCACTTATTTCTTCACTAGCTCTCTAACGAGGCACATGCATTCCTTCCTGCTCCCTGTTGTTCTCCGGCTTCTTGGCTCTCTGTCTGTATCGGAGCAGCTCCTACTTTTTACACATCTCCCGAAATGGAAACTACTGTTTTGGACCTGACCAACTGGATTTTTACGTATATTACAAATTCTTGTCAACAAAGTGACATAGTCCTGGAGAATCCTTATCTGCTCGGACGACACACATGAAGCTGGATATTTCTCTGTGGGGGATGTGTCTACCTCTTCTATTGACCAAAGATGATGAAATACAGGTAGTCCTCGAGTTACGGCGCCCCCGACTTACGGCAACTCGGACTTGCGAACGCCTCCCAGTGACGTCATCACACCTCCCATTGAC
>JARVLU010001196.1:34615533-34630838 GCA_031762415.1 Simpsonichthys santanae | reverse complement strand
ATATTTTAACTTCCTGACACCATTTTCAAAACTTGGACCTGAGTGTTGAGACATTTGGAGACATCTCTCGTCTCCTAGCATGTATGTACTAGAATATATACGTCATTGGTCCAGTTCTTCTTGAAGGCGGGTCTAACGTTACCTGCCCACTCTGCAGTGATTCATTGGACCAAGTCCCCTCTCACCATTGGTTACTTTCAAACTAACGAACAAATAAAATAAAAAATGCAACATGAATGTAACTTGTAACCCAACCCATTATAGAAATGCAGTGTAGAATACAGATACATATTCTACTCAAGTAGAGTACAGATACATGAAATATGTACTTAAGTACAGAAATGAAATACTTGTTTGTCGTTACATCCCACCACTGAAAACAAGTTGAGGTATTGACGTACCTTTTGGTGTGTGGCTACATCTAAGCAAAAGAAAGGTTATTTTCAAAAATTGGGCTGCCATGTCAAAATACTATATACAGTATCTTGGATTCTTACAGTATGTATAAACTGACCACCTTTATTATTTGAGGGAAAGGTGCTTTCTAGTATTTTTATTGCTTACAGTTTAGTTTCTTCAAATGATTGGGGTGGCTCATGAGGTGGCCAAAGATTTAGCTATGGTGGTCAAGGCCACTGTTGGCCACCTCCTGGATCCGCCTATTCATCTGGTTGTCGTGGGGGTAACTGCCTCTAATTCATATTCACAGTGTAAACTTATGTTGACTTGCATCCCCTGTTCAATTCCAGTCCAGAAAAACATTGAAATCTACATTTACTTTTCAAATCCCTCAGTGATGGGGACAGCAGTGTACCGCTTATTAACAAGGGTTTTCAAAGGGACGATATTTTGCACACATTGCTACTGTGGTTTTGTTGCGAAAATGAAATAAATATAAAAATAAAACATAAATATTTAGGCTGCCTTCATGCAGCAGCAGAGACATGCAGGCAAACCAATGCATTGCTGTAAAAGTTGCCATATATATTGATGTCGGTGATTTGGCTGACACGGATACAAGATGATAATTAGAATATTGAAGCTGCAGGTTTTTTACCCTGCTGAGTCATGAATGGCTTATTATAAGACAAAGCGGCAGCATCTAAAGTTTTTTTTTTACGTTATGACTTCTTGTTGAAATCTTCATTGTAAATTTCAAGACAATTAATTAAACGTTCTGTCACCACAACATTAAAGCTGCTGACAGCTGAGGTGAACGACATCAATCTTAACGCTTCACATTCATGTGAGTTTTGTTTTGACATTGAATAACAACCTAAATACTTTTGTCTGAAGGTTATTAAAGTCCTTTTATCTGGTGCAACAGACTGATGAAAGGATCATTGTAAAGCTCTGCTGGTGTCTTTAGGGGCATCTGCATCGGTAGAATTGTTATTTTGAGAAAAGTTGCTGTAACACTGGGATTTGGTGGGGGCAGTGTCTGTAAAATTCAGTGAAGATTTGTGCATAAATAAAAAGAAGCTAAAGTTTTATATAAGAAAACTTGCAGTAGTTCAAAAAGTACAGTGAGCAATAATTAGAAGTGTGTCATTACAAGCTGCCTGGTGGCTGTGCACATGCTGATTATCTCAGTGTCATTTAAGGAAAGTGCTCATCACGATGACTGACAGGCTTTCAGGCACGGAATTGCCCATCTGAGCTGAGGATGGCACGAATATAAATATTAAAATTCCATTGAAAGGTTTTACTCTGATAATGTCTTAATTTATTGTAGATTGTGTGAAACTAACAGCTTTTTTGCAACAGCGGCAGGTTTGCAGGGTGAAGTTTCAGCCATTGTTTCATTGTGTACGTTTCTAAAGCATTCACATGATTGAGATCCATTTATCTTCCGCATGTTAAATAATATTCTATATCTGAAGCAGGGAGAGGAGGAGCGATCGTCATCCATTTCAGAAGGTTTATTTTACACACATGTTAGGTACAACAATCACCAGCTCAGGGCATTACCACTTCTCCATGCATGTTGCCAGATCTCACAATAGAAACAAGCAACCAGCTCTATGAAAACAAGCCCAAATGGCAACCATTGAAACAGAGGCTGTTTTTAAACAGTATAGCCATACATTTATTATGGCTATACACATAAACAACAGCAAAATTATACTAAACTCTTTGAAAAATGTACTTTTAAGCTGTGATAAAAAACAAATTGCATATGTAATTTTTTTCTACATATAAAAAATTTAAATAAAAATACCATACTGACGTCTGCGTGTGAGTGAAGCCCCTAGTGGTCGGCCACAGTATGAGTGTTGGGGTGCGCGCCCACAGATGTATTTGTACGTCTATGTGTGCACCTGTCGCCTCGCCAACTTGGGCGGGAGCGATAAACAGGAAATGGGGACGTGGAAGGGACAAACTACCTACTACCACTGGTCTTTTGCTTTATTGTGCAGAGCTGGGAGTAATCAACTAGTTTCACTCTGAAAGAAAGTCAAGCCCAAATTAGCAACTTCACGTTCAAAACAAGCCCCAAAAGCCACAACTCACAAGATTTGCAAGCGACTTTAGAAAAAAACAAGTCCAAAGTCGCTTATAATAAGCAGACTTGCCAACTATGAGCCCTGAGTGTAAACTGAAAACGTATGATCTTCATAGCTTGACCACACCTCCCAGGAGGAGTCCCCATCATAAACAAATGGGAAGCCCTATCCTGTCATGTGACCCAGCTCTCAACCAATTAAATCTCACCATTTTGTGTTCTATAATTGGAGGGTGTTTGAATGTTGGTATCTGTAGGTGTGTAACTAAAACTACATTTTTTACCGAAAAAGGATATCAGATCGTGTTTTAACACAACACCGTTCTAAATAAATAAAACAAGATACATATGTCTAAACATGTCATTAAGTTAAAATATCATCTGATAAAAATATACTTCATGTATGCTTTGAATCTCAGAGTTTATTCCACAATTTTTGTGCTATTTCACAGTCAAAATGTTCAGCTCATTCAGGACATTTCTGCTATGACTTTTAGAATTTGTGCACTTTCAACGTTTTTGAAATTCAGGTAGTCCTCGGGTTACGACAATCTCGTCTTACAACGTTTCGTAGTTACGTCAGCATCTACCACAAAAAAAAAAAAATATATACAGTATATATATATATATATATATATATACTGTATACGGTCTCTGATCCACTTGCATTCACAGTGCATTTGAACCATGCTAGAGTTCACTTCAACCAAAGCGAGACCTAGGTTAGACGGGCCAGAGTTTGCTTTTTTGGTCTGCATCAGAGTTTGATTGCGCATTCACACCTCCCCCAAACGAACTAGACTTTTAATAATAACCTTGCTTCCCGTGCAATAGTGCCATTCTTTTTTGTTAGATGTTCATTTATATAGACTTTTGTCCCTTTTAGTTTTCTTGCTTGCGTTATCACATTATTTCTCAACTTCCTACTAATGAATCTAACAACTATAGCAGGTTTGTCTTTAGCAAATCTACTAGGCAGGGTGTAACAAATTGACACATCTTCATGTTCAATATTAATATCTTTGTCCTGCAAAAAAGACACGACTTGTCTTTCTAGGCGAACGCACTAGAGTTCGATTAAAGCGGACTAACGGGCTAGCGGACTTAACAGAACCAGGTCCCCAAGGTTCAATGGGATTAGCCTGCATAAATAAAGGTTGAATTAATGAATGAAAGGGCTGGTGTGAATGCACCCTTAGAAGTTTGTCACATTTAGATTTTTTTTCCAGCTGACTAAACATTTAAAATCCACTGAGATCATTGGAACTTATGCACAATAAATCTAGTCTTCTTTTCAGATTACTACATAAAAAAAATATATTTAATCCATGTGCATAGAACAGGCATTGCCCTGTTTATTTAAATATGCTAAATAACCGTCAGGATAACAGTAAGATACACTACTCAAACATCTGCATCAAAGAAAGTGTGGGCGAGCGTGTTGCTTGTTTTCCACAGATTACTGCTTGAAAAAAAACAGATCGTTTTTTTTCTTGCCAAACCACTCAGTGTTGACAATCAGTTGGTGTCTGATTACTCGTTGAGATGATGAGGTCTTGAGGTTTAAGAAATATGGTGAAAAACAAAGCTGTTTACCAGCTCTGTGTGGTACTTTGCAGTCTTAACCATGTGCAAACTGATGCTCAAATCAAATGTATTAAATTAACACATCGTACCTATTAGACTTAATGTATGCAGACACCACAACCACAGCTTTTTACATATTTTGTTTTAACTCTAGGAATTAAAAAAAAAAATGTCTCAAGGCTTCCATTGAAAAATAATTTTCTTAGGATATCCTGATGCATGCTCAATAATCCAGGTTTTTTCACAGGGTTCAGTGTTTTGGTCAAAACTGACTAACATTATCCTGTTAATTAGAAAAGAAAAACTAATTGGTGCTACTTTTTAACCCTAAATGTCTACGGCTTCACTCTGAGACATTAGTGGGATGTCTAGACACACTGGGACTGAACTCCTCTTTGAAACAAGTTAGCGCAGACAGATGTGAATAAAACTACATGTAGAGAAAAGGCAAGTTCAGATTTGATTAAACTATTTTCTCCTACGTTTCAAACACCAAACTGACTGATGCAGACTGAAATAATTTTGTAGGAGAATAGAAATGCTAATGTTCAGGAGCACCAGCGCATGTTGCACATATATGCATGGATACATTTGTTACATTCAAGTAAAGTTAGACCAATAATTCTGCAATAATTAGATACACCTGTAATACTTCTGAACCAACTGTGCCAATGGGACAGATATATTGACCAAATATGACAAGATGATAATGAGAAGTCTCACCTGGATGTCATCAGATGTCATGTGACCCTTCATGTCGCTATTCTTCTTTTTGGGAGGGGGCGGGGCGGGCTTGTGGGCAGGTGGGAGGTCGGTCATGTTAAGAGAGTGAAAAGACAACATGACATTCAGCACAGTGAGGGGTTGCCACACTTTAGGTCCCCCCCCCCCCCACCACCTTCTACAGCCCTCTATAATGAGAAGTCCTGCCTGCACTTGCCTTTGGAAAGATCTCGAGTTGGTGGCTTTGTTGCAACAGCAGCCATCCCTGCCTTTGCATAGGCTCTCGCTGGAGAGACACTAATGAGAGCGAGCTGAAATTGGACACTTGAGGTGAGGAGATGGGGGAGGGGGGGTATAGTGGCAGGGAGAAGGGCATGTGTGAGTCAAGTCCTCAGGGTGGACTGAATCTCATCTGGTTTGTCACGTGGACAAACACTGTTTGTTTCGGACGTGTCATCCTGAACCGTGACATGGACCGAGCTCGGCGGGGCCCCTTCTGCTCTCAACCTTTCTCCAAATCACCAGAACTAACATCTCTAATCCTGAGGGCGCCGTGCTCCCTTATGATGGAACACCTGGGGAAGGGCCAGCCCTCATCATCTGTGTCCTCTGCTATCCTCCCATTTTTACACCCTCTCTTCAAAGCAACAGCGCGATGTTTTCTGTTGTAGTCTGATCTGATCGCAAAAAGAGAAAATTAAATTGTGAACAGGAGAGACGTCGGTAATTGAAAGCTTGATGTTGAAATGGTTTGATGTGAATCTGGGTAATTATTATCAAACGGGAACGCAGAAAGGTTGCGGCAACACGACAATTACAAAGAAAATCCCCTCCCTCGAACGCGCTCGCAGTCAGATGTCATCTGCCGTACTCCGACATGATATCAGGAGTGATGAAAGATAATGAAGTGCAGCGCAGACACTAAGCTGTGTACCTACACGCATTATCTTCGACTCCTCCCGCCTCCTATTCGCCCTGGTTCAAGTCCTTATTGAATAACATGACCTTTCCGCAAGGCCATGCCGCGTTTTAATGTGCAGAAAATTTGTGCATGAGTGCACCTCTTAACTCTTTCTTTCACGCTCATTATTTCCAGTCCGCATCACCTTGTCTCTAGACGGGGCTGCCGTGCCACTGCCAGATTCATGTGGCACCCGGCTCAGCATGCCTGCAGCGCTGAGGCACAGCAAACGTACAGGAAGGATGCAAGCAGAGCATCACTTCATCTACATGGAGGCACCCACCACTTTCTCTGAGAAAGAAAATCACAGGGATTGTGGGCAATCGACTTTGCACAGGTAGATTGATGTGATTACAGTAAAGTATTTAGGCTTTTTTTTTTTTGGAGGGGGGTGTTTGCCCACCACTGGAGGCCCATATCGCTAGTCTTGGGAAAATGTTGCATGAACCGCTTGCTGTATTTTAGTAAAGCTCTAAAAAAAAAAATCAGTTGGATGTACATTTACAACTGATTAACTTTGGACTCAACCCAATTCCAGTGACAATAGTGATACTGAGAGTTATTCTCTGCAATACTCCAACTGATAATAATTATTGAGAAATACCACAGTGTTGCCTGTCTTGTTCTTCTTTCTGTTGTTCTCTCTTCAAATGTTGCCACAGCAAGTCATCTCCTCCATCTCACTCTGTCCTACGTGTCCTCTGTCCTGACTCCAACTACTTCTATGTCCTGATTGAATCCATCTATTTCCTCTTTGACCTTCCTCTTCTTATCCTTCTACCAGTACCCACCGTCCCTTCTCTAGAAATGTCCAAACCTTCTCAGTCTGGTCTCTCTAACTTTATCTCCCAGTCGTTCAACCTGTGCTGCACCTCTGATGATCTCATTCCTGATCTTATCCATTCTTGTCACTCCAAAAAAAAAAAAGCTCAAAATTTTCATTCTGCCTACCAGTACTTTTTTAAATTTGTATTATTTTTGTCAACACCACTGTCAACAAATCATACAACACAGCAGGGGTCACCACTCTCTTGTAAACTTTTCCTTTGACCTTTGCTGCCAAACTTTTGTCACAAATTACCACTGAAACTTTTCTCCAAACACTCCATCTTGTCTGCACTCTCTTCATCCCTTTAGCACTATTCCAAGTGGACCCTAAGTACCTGAAGTCCTGCACCTTTGTGACCTCTGCTCCTTGTAGCCTCACTGTTCCACCGGCCTCCCTCTCATTCACACACATGGACTCTGTCTTACTATGGCTGACTTTCATTCCTCTTTTTAAACTGCAAACCTCCACCTCTTCAAGTTCTCTTCCACCTGTTCCCTGTTACCACAGATCACAGTGTCATCTGCAAACATCATATCTACGGGGATTCCTGCCTGATCTCTTCTGTTAGTCAGTCCATCACCAGAGCACACAAGAAGGAGTTTGACCAAAATATAATTTTTCAATGTAAGATGGTGGTGAGTACATAAATCTGTTATAAAAAGTGTTTGGGGATACAGTATTTATTCTTTTAAATAATGTTTTGCCTTTATTTATTTTTTTCTTCTTCTTTTGTTTTTTCCCTTTGGCAGGGGTCGCCACAGTGAACCAGTCGCACTAAGACTTGGCAATTGTTTTTACGCCGGATGCCCTTCCTGACACAACAACAGGCCACCGAGCTACCACATCTCTCTGTGTGGAGCAGAGAGCTGCTATATCTAGGGTTCCCGGGGGAGCCTTGCTCAAGGGCTTAAAGTGGGGCAGATGAGGGTGGAGACAGGTGTGACTTCTTCACTTATCCCACCCACATTTTTGATGTTGTCAGTAGCGGGGCTTGAACCGGCGACCTTCCGATCACAATCTCACCTTCTTAACCTCTGCGCCGCCACCCCCGACATTTTGCCTTTAATTATTACCCAGAATTTGTTACGTGTGAAAAACAACAACAACAACAAAAGCTGTGATGTCTTTCATATTTTATATTGAAGCAGCAGATGAGATTATTTCACAGAATATCTTTAAATCAACACATCACTTATTTAAACTTGACACGATTCATACAGTGTTTTTGAACAAATGCATGACTATGACTGGACAAATTGAATCAAACAGGATTAAATCACTCAGTGTTTAAGTTAACTGCAACATTTTCATTCTGGTCCTGCTGGATTTTCACCCCAACCTTTATTCAATTGTGGGGGACCAGTAACTCGTACTTCACAGCAGCAGAGCGTAGACAAATAAGTTGTGTGTTCAGGCTCCATATGCAAAGTGTTTAATTCAGTCTGACCAAACAATGAAAACATCAACTCCTGACTTCCACCACACAGTAGCTACATTCTCCTGGTTACGCTCTCCGTTCTTGACTGAACCCTGCAACGCTTGTTATCTTGTTACTCACAAGCAGCAGCGTCAGGAGGCCGAAAGTGCACAGGACGTCGCTACTGTTTGACACATTACCCCGAAAGGGAGCGACGAAAGCAGCAGCAGCGTTTGATGAAGTGTTGTGTGTGCAGAGCATACAAAACGACCACTGCTCAGGCAGATGCCAAAGCAAACATACAGTTTGTGTGTGCCGTGCAGCTAAAGTTGTGCCTCGATGCCATGCATCCCTTGGAGGATTTATTCTAAAAATATATGGTTTGATTCACAACATAAATCATATTTTCGAACCATGCACAGCATTCTGAATGCCAAAAAAAAAAAAAAAAAAGTTGTTCACAAAAGTCAAACAAATTGTGACGTTGGAAAACATTTCTTTGTTTTTGTAGATGGTGCCGAAACCTTTGGAGAAAGAAATCCAGTTCCTGCAAGTTTACATTTTCTTTCCAAGTATTGAAAACTGAATTTAGGCCAAAACAAAAATCCTAAACTAAAACAGATTTGGCAATTATCTGGAAAAAAAATAAAATAAAAATCTATTTTATTTGTCTTTAAGTCTGACTGATTTGTTAATGGTTTCAGTCTGGCACAGTTATGCTGAACTGAATATGCAGAAAGCGATGCACTCATATCTTCTGATAGCTGCTGACTAAGCAGAAGTTACAGAGTTTGTTTAAATCACATCAGTAAAAAAAAAAATCTAAAGATTCTTAAGACTTTTACACCCTTACTCAATTACTGACACCTATTAGATACTTGAATATGTGTGGTTTCAAAGGAAAAGGATGTCCAAAACAATGCAAACTGTTACAAACTGTAACCCTTAAATATTAAATATCATTAAAATACTAAAATACTGTAGTAGTAAAATGTGGATAATTGAAGCAAACTTTTTTTATATTTCACTACATTTAGCATGTTGTGTCGGTGAACATGCATGCTGTGATGGCTCAGAATTAGCAGGTTGTAAAAGAAAGAGCATTTATGGAGTAACTGTGAAAGTACTTCCTTTACAGGCAGCTTCAATAAAAAAGTCTAATTGTTACTGCATGTTGGTCTACATCACAGGGGGGTAAATGTGTGAGACTTTATTAACTCTTGCAACTGTGGTGACTATTCTGAGCCTTCATTCATATGAAGCTACTTTATTTTTTTCTACCCCCAATAGTATTGTGAACATGCAGCGTGTTAATACATTATGCCAATGGTTTAAACTTAAACAAATATGAAATAACAGGCTTTGGTTCACTTCCATAACAAAGAGGCAGGATGGTAAGAATGTTTTATTGAACATGTTGCCCAAACCACTACTTTTGCCAAACAATAAATGCATTTTTATGGGTTAAAAAAAAAAGGCCAATCAAGTTGGTTTCTGAACAAATGTCTCCAAAAATGGATTATAACAATAACTTTGCACAGACGGTGGTTCCAATGAGTAAATGTTGCAGGTTCTTAAAATCTGAAAAAATATTTAGTAAGAGCTTTGTCCCTTAATACACCCACATTGTTGTTTTAATGTTAATCTTTACAGAACAGTAAGTGATATATTAATATTTGAGGCCAACATGTCAGTGAGTTTCCAGTCTTAGAAGTTAAATGACCACAAACAACTAAAGCCACGCCAGCTTGAGCACAGCCTGGGAAACGTGTCCTGTATTCAGGTGCAGGAGAGCAGCAGATAATGAGAAAATAATTACTGGAAGAAAAGATTGATGGATTACAGCAGCTCAAATATGCAAACATACTGTATGTGTTTATAAATGTCTTTTTCATCGGCGATTAGCCTCCAAGAGTGAAATTTTGCACTTTTATGGCTTCAGTCTTCTAAAAAAATCATCTTGACAGCTGTTCCCAGTATCTGCTGGAGATACCCTCTCAGTTTGGGGGTACATTTGTTCATTTGTTTGTCCATCCATTCATCCATTTCTTTTTGCTGGTCACTAAACGAGAGGTGGGGTGCACCCTGAGCAGGTTGCAGATCCATCCCAGGATCACATAAAGACAAACTAGACAAATGACCATTCACGCTCTCACACCTAGAGACAATTTAGAGTCACCAATCAGCCTAACATGCATGTTTTTTGTCTGTGAGGGGAACCCGGAGAAAACCTACACAGAGAGGACATTCAAACTTCACATAAAAGACCAAGAGGAAAACCTGCAACCTTCTCACTGCAAGACAACAGCTCTAACCACTTTACCACTGTGCAGCCCCAGTTCCAAGGTTACAACCCATGTGCTCATCATCCCTGCCTCATCTTTTCTATTTTCTGTCTCAGTTGTTTTTCAGCTCCATCCTTCTTGAAGATGGTTTTGTTCGGCTTTGTGAAGTTTTTGATGCTGTCTTATGCAGTTTGTTGATAAACTTATTGTCTGACTAGTTAACATTTTCTGTTTTAGTAACCCTCAAAATTAGCATTTTCATTTAATCTACATATAATTATTATTTTTAAATAAGTCAACGTCCATGGCTCTTATGGACTTGATGGAACAAGTTACAACAGCTGTGGATCAGAAACAATATTGCATAAGTATATTTGTTGACCTAAAAAAAGCATTTGACACCATTGATCATTCCATTTTACTGTTTACTGTTTTTTTCTGTTTTTTTTTTATTGGAATTGAAATGAATAAAGATTTTAAAATGTAAAAAAAATATATATATTTTTTTGGCAATACGTTTCACATTTTCCACTAAACTTGACAAGTGGCTGTTGTTGGTAAGGTCTTTAAACATTTTTAAGCAAAGCTGTAAATTTTGGCCTTGGAAATTCCTCTCATGTCTATGAACATGAAATTGCCACAACCAGCATTTGAGCTTATCTGCAAGACATTTATACTATTTTGTTTCAAAGCCAAAACCAGTGATATCAATAATAAAATACATGAACATAGATACATACATATTAGACTAAAAAAAATAAAATAAATAATAATAATAATAATAATTTGCAGTCTAAGTTTTAATATTTAAAAAGTGTATAAAACCAATCTGTGTGTTGCCAGATATGTTCTGTACCACAGATTTGTGTCTGCACCACTTCATTAATAGCAATTAGATTTGAACTCGTGCTTCAGCTTGTTCATAATTTTAGCTCCATCAGTCATTAGTCAGTCACAGTGACGCTCTCCCCAGGTTGATCGCCTCATGTGCATCTCAGCTGTGTGATCACACAGGCTTCCTCAGAGCCGAATGTGATGCTGGCACCACGGGGGCGTTGGCTCGGCGAGGTGCAGACACAAATGGAAGCTGACAAGCGCCACAAGCCTGCGGGGTGCAGAAAGCAGTGGACAGGGAACCATAAGCTACTATCCAGTTTGCAGAGTTTCCTGCTCAGACATCCACCTTGAAGACCCTGCACTTCCTCGCTCGGTTGGCTGCAAAAAGCTCAGGGCAGCTTAAGGGGAGATTTGAAGGGGATAGTGACGAGAAAACATAACTAATCCTTAAACTGAGCAGAGCAATCTGTGAGGGAAGATTTACAGCAAAGAAAATAACTTTTACAACGCAATCACAAGAAAGTGACCTTCCTATTAAAACTGTTGTATCACTGAGAGTCTCTTCACGTTTTTATTTTTGCACTAAATCAGAGTTAAGTTGTCCCTCAGCGTGACAGCTGGACAACCCTCCTCCTCCCTCCTGCATGGGGAGAGATGGGAAAGTGTTGCATCCCCAAAAGCGTTTGGATTAAAGAGCCACACTATGACCACAGCCCTGCCTGGGAAAACAACCTGAAGTGTTGGAGCTGATCCTCGGTGCGCCCATTGATTTCTGTTGATCACAATCTTATTTGGCAATTTAAATGCTAATGATACTTTTAATTGCAAGACGGGATAAATGTGATTTGATCTTTAGGAGGCAATTACTTTCATGCTTTGTCTAGCGCTGATCTTTCTCAAAAGGCGGACAACAATTACTCTGCAGAGCTCAGCTTTTTGTCTTCGCTCACTTTAGAGGGAAGGAAATAAAGAAACAAGACTGAAACAAAGTGAGTTGTTTTTGTTCTTTGACAAGTTTATCAAAAACTATTTCTTGTGCTGGAGGGACTTTTTTTTTTTTAAACATTTACTTTACAGTCACACACAACCAGTCGATTTGCATGCCATTTTCAATACTTAAGACATTATATTAGTAATACATACACTGCTATACAAAAATCAAAAGGAATAATGTTCATTTTTTAGACAATTATACTGCATTTTTTTAACATTCTGTACAGAGAAACAAAGCACTTTTTTAAAATGATTGACAATAAAAGTGAAAGAGTTCATTTGACAGACACTACAATGACAGTCTATGTTGGAAGTCTATGACAATGACAGTCTATGTTGGAGTTACACGTGAGACTATCCCATTTTGGTTACAGCTTAGAGCAAGAAAGAGTTCAACAATAAATAACCATTTATCACATTTAAAACATCTCCACACAGCAGTGACGAAAAGCACTGGTGACCTGCTCAGAAATCAAGTTACAAGAGAACAATTTTCTTGTTTTTTTTTTTTTTTTTTTTACAATTCACATTTTACCAGTCGTCTTTTCAAACTGTGACAATAATCCAGACAAGTCATTGTCCATCAGAAGTTACACATGGCCTCCAAAATAACAGCAATGCTGCATTTTGTTCCTGGGAAGCATTCAGTTCAACAAGGTGGGCAGATTGTAAGTTATGCTCGATCAAAAGATTTATGTAGTGCCAGATTTTCAAACTTTTTTAATTTCTGTTGAAACTTTGACATCCTATTGAAAATTTCACATATGATTCTTCTCATGCATATCAATTTAACTGTACCCCTCCATCATCCATCCATCCATCCATCCATCCATCCATCCATCCATCCATCCATCCATCCATCCATCCATCCATACATACATACATACATACATACATACATACATACATACATACATACATACATACATACATACATACATACATACATGCATGTGTACATACCACTACACGCATACATACTGGTACATACCAGCACATATATACATCCATTATCTTTACCCGCTTTTTCCATTTTGGGCACGGATTCACTGCTGCCCATATCCAGAAGTGACAGTGTGAGAGGTGGGGTGCACCCTGGACATGTCGCAAGTAGCTTGTACTCTGACAAAAGCCAATATAGTAAAAATAATGAAAATCTACCAATGCAAATCAGATATAGATTTTGAATTGTGGTTCAAACAAATTGTTTTAGAAACAAACTAATGAGACTGGCCTTGACAACAAAGGATAATACAGCTAAAGAAATGTTCTGACTGTATGGACATGCTAACCTAAGGGATGTCCTGTAATTAGTACAACAGGTCTTCAGTCTTATCAGCCAGTCTGCCAGTTTAAAGTTTAAAACTGAACTGTTTGGTATCATGGCGTGTACCACATTGAACATAGACCCTAGAAAGCTAAGTATAGCGTTGTCCCAGGAGTTTAGAAAACAATATTGACAACATGTTAAAAGTACATGTTATTAAGAGACCATCTCCATATAACTTGATGTTCCTTTGACTACAGTTGCACAGTCTATTCAAAGGTTTAAGGTTGACAAGACTGTAGAAGACCTTCCCAAATGTGGCTGCAAGAGGAAACCTGATAACAATATGAAAAGACGAATATTACAGATGAAACCAAGTGCATTTCAAGATCACAGTACATCAGTGTTAGATCGCACCACTGGTCACTGAGCCAAAGCATTGGAAGACAGACAAGAAGGACATCTCTGTCAGAAGCAAACCATCAAAATGCAGGACAGGAATTTGGTCAAATGCATATTGATATGCCACAAACTCTCTAGACAAAACTGTAGCATTTTAGCAACATGTCACACAGCTCTACGTCCACAGACAGCCATAATTTAAACATGCAAAGAACATAACAGAACTTTGTTTCTATGTGAAACATGGAGAAGACCTGGTTATGTCTTGAGGATGTGTTGCTGCATGTGGTTCAGGGTTTTTGTGCAAGTTACTTTGAAATCTCAAGACTTTCAAAACATTTTGGAGAAAATAATTTTTACCTGGTGTCAGAAAGCTCTGTCTAGGTCATGAATCATCCAACATGATTATGACACAAAACCCACAACTAAAAACACCCAAAAATGTCTAGGAACAAAGCATTGAACTATTCTGAAGTGGCCTTCAGAGCCTCAATGATAATCCTGTTGAGCATCCATGAAAGGAGCTGAAACATGGCAGTCCCCAGACGGAACCTTTCAAACCTGAGGTAACAACCAGTTTGCTCATGGAGTGGGCCAGAACACCTGTGGACAGGTGTAGAAGTCTTAGAGAGGGTTAGAGAAACTGCTTTACTGCAGCGATTGGGCGGCACGGTGTTGCCTCTCTGCGAGCAGGTCACCCCAATTCAAATCCCAGCCAGGGGACTTTCTGGGGGGGAGTTTGCATGTTCTCTCCGTGCATGCGTGGATTTTCTCCGGGTACTCCAGTTTCCTCCCCCCGACCAAAAACATGCATGTTAAGCTGATTGGTAACTCTAAATTGTCCCTAGGTGTGAGTGAGAGAGTGGACCTCTTGCACAGTGACTGCTGGACATGGGCACCAATGACCCCCAAGACCCGAAAAGGAAGAAGCGGGTAAAAGATAATGGATGGATGGATGAATGGATGGATGGATGGATGGATGGATGGATGAATGGATGGGTGGATGGATGGATGGCTCAACAGTAGAGCAACAAAATACTGAGTACCATTTTTTTTTTGTCATTGGTGGGCACATTTCCGCTAACAACGGAATTAAATTTTCATTTACTGGATTAGCATTTTCACTTGCTTTGGAAATCATTAGTGGAATTAGCTTAAGCTAAATTTGGTTTTGCCGACTTTAAGTCTGCAAACAAAACTGAGCTTGTCCCTGTCTATTGTGGGTGTGTCTTGAAGAGTGTTGGGCACGCTATTGGCTTACTACACGTACACGTGACAAGAAGTGATTGGTCAACGCAGCTTCAACTGGAATGGCACAAAGACATGTGGTGTAGACTGAGTGACAGTCGTCTTAGCGGTTTAGCGTTAACTTCCACTAATCTTTTTTACCTGTTCAGCGAAGTTAGTGTTTTAGTTAGCAAAATACAGGCAGTCCTCGGTTTACGAATCATCCGGTTTACGAATTTCCGGACTTGCGTTCGACCCCCGTTGAAAACAA
>JARVLU010001196.1:34592760-34603816 GCA_031762415.1 Simpsonichthys santanae | reverse complement strand
TTCGGTTTAAGGCTGAATCGGTTTACGGCCGAGCCGTTAGAACGGATCTCGGCCGTAAACCGGGGACTACCTGTATAAGAATTTAAGATATTGTTGTTTCCCCTCCCCAGCAGAATGTCCGCGTCACTATGTGCTTATGTGCGGGGTGTGTTTTTCCATTTCAGGCTATCTTTCCTCGGCCATGAGAGTCTGTTATGATTTTTTTTTTTTTTGCCTCCAAATCCTACATGTTGTCACTTTCATTACTTTTTGTCTGTCCAAACAAGAAATATAGAAGAAGAGGATCAAACATTCAGTCTGTCACACAAATGATGTATTTCACAACTCAAGAAAAGATGTCAAGTTCACACAAGTTACACATTAAATATAAAAATCAAACATTTGACATCCTTTCATTTTACAAGTAAACAAAATCTAAAATCAAAACCTGTAGTTAAGTCTGTTGTCTGAAAACTGCATGCATTGAATTTCCTATCAAAAGACCACTATTGATTTACAATAAGTCTAAAGCAGCCATCCATGCAGCCGTGCTCCCCCCGTGCTGCCAGTTCACCACTGTGGTGAACGTTAGAGGACAGACCTGACCTTGGGTCTTTTTTTAGCTCCAGTGCCCTCTGATGTGGGGAAAATTTTTATTATCACATCTACTCCCCAGCATTCAATCAGACGCACTAGATGTGTGTGATACTGTTGTTTTTCTTGGCTGCACAGTATTCACACACATACACGTATTTTTGGGGACTTTGTATTGACTTCCATTTATTTTCTATAGCCTAACCCTGAACTTCACCGTAAACCTAACTATTGCCAGTACATGCCTAACCCAACCCATCCGTAATTCACACCTTAGTCCTAAACCTAACCCCTAACCTCCCGACGAGACTTATCGTTATGGGAAACTGGCTTTGGTCACCATAAAGATCAGTTGATTCCCACAATGCGTGATTTTTGTTTTATTTTTTGTAAAATTGGTCCCTACAAGGCAACCTGAAACAAAAACACACACGCCCATACACACACACTAAGCCTTCATACAGTCCTCTGTCAGCTTTCGTAGGCTTTGTAGTGTAAGGTTTGTGTCAGCTGGTGGCTAACGGGGAATCAAATTTCCCTGACTATTCATCAAGAAGGCATCATTGGCTGAGCACAGCGTCAACACAGCAGGCGCCTCTATTTTCTGCACAGTTCAGACACACAGCCAGCCAGAGCTCTCTTGGGGTTTGGATGAGCTGAAACAGTGAATAAGTTCTTTATGATGTTTTTTTAATACCCTAGGCAGACTCTATGGATTGTAATGCACGCCTTCAGTAGGGTGGGAGAGGAGCAGAAGCCATCAGTGATGGGCCCTTTTGACTAAATGTGCACCATATGTTGACCGGTGTTGCAGTCCACCACCATGGCTGCTTTGGATCAAGGAAAACGGTTAAGTCACGAGCACCAGTGGCAGATAAAACATGTGTGCTCTCGTGTTGCGGTCTGCCATTGAACATGTTAGTCACACATACCAGAGCAGGAAGAGTTCAGGTAGGAGGTCAAAGGTTGAGCCTTTTCCAGCTGGAGAGGACTGTGCCATCTCCAAAGCCAATCTGTCACAGAGAGCAGGCGATGCAGGGCTTAAGTGGAAGCAGGTTTATTTCAGGGGATCACTGCCACGTACCCGCTGCGGCCCAGAGTGTACCATCAAGCACTGGCACAGGGAAGACAATTCACAGCTTAATGATGTCATTAAATGTAAAGTCACCCCTGGCGATATGATAAAAGACAGGGAAAAGGCAGTGTATTAAAACAGAAGCGCCATACTGATGGAATTAAGAGGACATTTTTTGTAGTGGCGTTTTGTAAAAACGGCCCAGGCATCAGTCTGATCTTCTTCCAGGAATGGCTCTAGCTCCTGGCGCTTTCTTTCCATCCCATCAGAAATTGTAATTGCTATCTCCTCCATGGGGGCCAGGAAACTTCCCAGCCATACTACGGAGTTTTCAAGTGGACAGATTGAGAGTCTGGCGTCTAACCCGTGCCAGCTTCAAATCATCGATGCCAGTCTTAGACAACCACCTGTTCCAAAGACCGCATTGACTCTTTTTTCCTGCCTCGCCAGTAAACCAGCCCAGTGTTACAGTCCAGCTCACTTTTATCTTTATTTTTGCTCAGGAGCTTTGCAGCAACCTTACTGTATGTGGGAGAAAATACCCAGGCTGTTAGTAATTTATCAGTGGGAGATTTTTTTTTTTCTTTCTCACTAAACTTTTTCCACATTGGGCAAATTCTGCAGGCTCAATAAAGAAAACTAAATGTGCTTTAATAGAGTTCATAAATCTGTGTTTCATGCTGCCAACTCCAAGTGGTACATGGCGCTTTGTCTCACTCTCCTCCCCCATGCCGAGTTGGTAATCTCGTTAAAGTTCACTGTTTCCACAGCTCTGTCCTCTGGGAGGTGGAGCTCTTGATGTCATCTTCTTTTCCACAGTAGTTTACCCTTCTGTAGAGGTCTGCACGCCGGTTCACCTGAATCCACACCGATGGTTTGTTTCTTTGCCAGCTCTGTGTTAAAAGGGGCTGAAGCCAAAGGAGGCAGGGAGGCTGTGATTTGAGGTGGGATTGCTGTTGGACATCGCTCTGCTGAGGGCAGCACTTCATTAAATCCAAATTGTCAACACATGGGGTGTGTGTACTGAGACGGAAGCAGGCTCTTTATAAACTGAGCTGTTGTGCGCCTGCTGGGCTGCCATGAAAAAAAAAACAAAAAAAAAAAAACACCTGAGCTACACAATTTAATATCAGATTTTATTTTGCCATGCTTTTCACTTTTATTTACACTTTTACATTTCATAAAAGGACACTTGGAACCAGCTGAGTTGTAGATGGATGCCACTGTGGTGGCTAAATAAGTGCCTGCTGAGCCATTCTTCTGTTTATGGCCACTTGAATTCCTGCGTAAACAGTTTGAAACCCTATAATACATTAAGGCAATCTGGGGGAGTAATCAGCAGCCTTTAGTAATTAGAGGAAAAAACTAAACTAAACAAAAAAGGCCAAGAATTCTTTGACAGAATGTTCATTGTCTGCTGCCTCTTATGACAAAGTTTTAATTCAAGGGTATGTGTTATTATGATACTCAACTACTGCCATGTAAATATTACAGCCTTAGCTCTAAAACTGGCTAAATTATAGAGAAATATGGGTTTCTTAAGGTCCATTGACTTTGGTGGCCATTTTTTATAGGGTAGGGTTGACTACAAAGTTAAACCGGTTGTATACATACATTCAGTATAAGAAAAAAATGTATTTTGGATCATTTTGTTTTATTGTGTCCAGTTTTTAATGAGATGATTCGCAAGAAAATAACTAGGCTGATGCTGAGAGTTACTTTTTCATCCAACCTTTATTTATACAGGTTAGTCTCATTGAGTCGCGAGGACTCATTTACAAGAGAGACCTGTTTTTAAACAACCTGCCGATAAATTACACACAACAATAAGCATCCATCAAAAGTACATAAAAGTAGAGCTATGAAACAAAATAAAAATCAAGCTACATCATGAAATGGGGGTGAAATACTAAAAACAGGAACATGTCTGTGTTCATTTTAGCATTGAACTTAACAATTGTTTAAAATCCCTCAGTGAGATCAAAGACCGTTTCAGATCTTTTTGCAAGGAGTTCCAGGAAGTAGGAGAAGGCCTTTGTGCCGAGCTCAGTCTGCACTGAGGGGACACTGCAGGTAATGATGTCTTGAGAGTGCACGCTGTAGCTACTCTGTCGACGTGGCATGTAGGAGGAGATGAAGGCAGCAGACCAAGGAGCAATATAAATATGAAAATGTACCAGATGCGTATGGTAGTTACAGCCAGTCATGAATCTTAGAGCACCGTGATAGACAGCGTCCAACATCTGCATGGAACTGGCAGAAGCATTCATTTAAATAATGTCACCATAGTCGATGTGTATTTCAGAAAAATAAACCCAGTTTTAATTTCAGTTCTTTAT
Source organism: Simpsonichthys santanae (assembly GCA_031762415.1). NCBI lineage: Eukaryota > Metazoa > Chordata > Actinopteri > Cyprinodontiformes > Rivulidae > Simpsonichthys > Simpsonichthys santanae. Next base: position 34,599,829 of record JARVLU010001196.1, on the reverse strand, counting down.
CAAGTTTTTGACATGCGGCTTAAAAGAGAGATGTGCATCGACCAAGATACCAAAGTATTTGTAAGAATCCACAACTCAACAGGAACACCATCCATAGATAAAATAGAAGGAAGGACCGCTGGTACCAACTAGTGGCAACGCTTTAGATAAAACGTGTGAAGTTTGCTGCTGTCATTTTAATAACAGATATGCAACGTTGATGCTAACTGTTGATGCTAACTGTTGATGCTAACTGTTGATGGCACATTTGTTCAAACAGATCTTGACCAAACAATTAGTGCTTGTAGTTTATGTTAGTGTGATTCTCAGCTACTACCACTCCATTTTCTTACCTCAGAACGTGTCACATTGACTGAATTGTAGCAATGTTTGTTGTTTGCCAGCCATATTGAATTGTGTTTTATCTAAAAATTGTGGTTCACTTGCAGATGTCAACCCATTGATAACTTTATGAAGGATGTTCCAGAGAAGCTAATACCGACACACACAGTTAAGCGCAAACATTATCACCCTTTTGCCTTTGGTGAGTCATAAAAATTAAACGATCACTTCCATGATAAAACTGTATAACTAAATGTCTGGTTCAACATTAATCTAGTGAGGCAGATGAATGGACAACCAGCAATAAAAAACCATCCTTGGTATAACTTGCTAAAACAACAGCTTTAATTAAGAAATGATTGGAAGGGGTGGACCACCGCCTCCTGATAGGGGAATAAACTGCAGCATCTTTCCAGGAACTGAATCATTTATTAACTTTGGGGATGCCTGTAGCTGCTGTCAGGAGGTAACAGCTTCTTTTTAAAGCTGCACAACTTTCTGCTTATTCTGCACAGTGGTATACACTCAAACAATTCATTTAGATAAATTAACTCATAAACATGTGTCAATAATTAAAGATCCAGTAGTCCTGGTTAAAAAAAAAAGAAAATACATCTCTCCTACTAATTTTCATGTCGGATATTGAAAACACGATCATCTTATGTTGAAAAAAGACAATTGTTTTGGACAAACCTTAACAATAATGTTATATACAGTGTATGAGTTGTAAATTACTCTCAGCTACAAACACTGCCGTTTTGTAGTTTTCTCTCAATAAACCTACACTGCATACCTGCTCATAAAGACTACATTTCCCATAAGCCAACAGGGCCTGGCCCTGAAACCTGATTTCCTTCCGCTGAAAAGCTAGAGGGAAAGTTTTGATCTAATCAGAACATTTTGGTGATTATTACAGTGACTTCGGCGCCCAGCAGATGCAGAGAGCCGCATGGAACCCTCCAAACCGGACCAGAACCAGAGCAGAACCAGACCACCATACCCGTGGATGCATCTTGAGAGTTGGTAGCCCACCCACGTGGACCTCCGAGCAGGGACACTCTGATAAGTAAAATTTAGATGCTACTGTGCATATAAGTATTTTGTTAAAATTAGTAGGATTGAGAGTTTAGAACATTGCAAGAGTGTGGGAAGGGTTTCTAAAGTTTTATTATATGTAAATACTAAAATAAATATAATGTTGCTACTTCGCAGATTTTCACTATTTGGGGGGGGGGGGGGTGGAACCGAGCACCCACAATAAACAAGGGTATCTGTAAAAATGAAGTACTTGTAGTCATTTTTGTGTTTACTAATATTAAATAGCATTGCGGCCATGTTAAATTTGATTCACTGCAACAATTAATCTGTTGAAGAAAGTTCTTAAATGGTAAATATTTAAAGTTTCTTAAAAATACGTCCTGTGGTTCATGAGATATTTTTCTAACAGACAAACAGTTCTGGAGCTCTCCATTCGCTTCTGCAGCCACTCTCACGCTCTCAAACCCTTTCATGCCTCAGCTTAACTCCTGTACGTGTTGAATGTTAATTTAATGGCTGCTCACCGCTCTAAACAGGAAGAACCAGAGAGGTTTTTTTTTTTTCTTCCCTACCTTCTTCTCTCTGCAAGCTAAATTACCTCAGTCTCTCTCTTACAAGCACCTTGAGGTCATGGCTGTAATCTTCCTCTGCCTGGTTAAAAGCTGACAGAGCAGCACACCCAGTCAGTCTGGATATGTTCAAGAGGAGCTTTTCAATTTAGCAACACGTTGTCTGGGGGAGAATGTGCAGACGCCATCCCGCCGGCCATCCCCTTTCACTGCCCCTGCTGCTAAGCAAGCGTTTCATCTCCACACCTGTAAATGTGTTCAAATTATCACTGTAGGACTGCACGTTTGATCTGAAATACAATATATTTATATTCCTGGAATAGCTTGTTTGTGTTCTCTGTGGAAAATTACCATTGATCCCTGATACACACCGGCAGATCTCAGGACTTCAGGACAGGAATATGAATTTACTCTTCAGCATTCATTGGTGAAGCTCCGCTCTCATGGCCGACATTTCAGAGCTGCATCCTCAGTCATGCTCAGTCGTTTCTTAGAGCATTTGTCTTCATTATTGTACATTTTAATAGATAATTATTTATAGGGTGCCATTTGTAAAGTTGCACAGTCAAAAATTAACATCAATATTTTGTTTATTTAGCTTTTAAAATGAAAGAAAATATATATTTTTTCAAAGTTATATTTTCACCATGCTATTCATACATGAAATATCTTAATTCACAACTAAATATTTAATTTAGGAGATAAATATTTAATTTACAAACTAAATACTTACCTTGCAAGTTAAATATTTTGTTGGTAAGCTAAATATTTAGGTGTAAATTAAATATTTAATTTACACCTAAATATTTAGTTAGTAAACTAAATATGTTGGTATAGGTTAAATGTTTAATTTACACATAAATATTTAGTTTACTAACTAACTATGTAATTTCTAAGCTAAACATTTAATTCCTAAACTAAATATTTAATTTGCTATATAAATATTTAGCTTGGACCTAAATATTTAACTAGCAAGTTAAATATTTAGCTAGCAAGTTAAATATTTTCCAAGTTAAATATTTAAGTCTGAGATAAACATTTAATTAGCAAATTAAATGTTTAGTTTGTAAAATATATATATTTTGGTTTATATTTTTTATACTTTGTATTTTTGCTATTTTTGGGTGTACCTGGGACCCTGAGTACATAATCTTGTTCCACCTCATGTACCACATGTTATGCGAATGACAATAAAGATACTTGTATTTGAACTTGAACTTTTTTTACCATACTTGCCACCGTACATGTCGCACTGCCATATAAGTTACATCAGTCAAAATATGTCTAATAAAGTAAAAAAAAAAAAAAAAAAAAAAAACATAGGTAAATACATTGTTTCGCCACACAAGTCACATCTATTATGCGTCACCGCTGATGCATTGCGCTTGTTATGTGTCACCACTGTCCACCCAGAAATGTGGGCCACTGTTGTGCCAAAAATTGAATGGCTGCCAAACGGCGACTGCGGGAGCGGACTTTAAGATGAATTTAACAAGATTAACATTTAAAAACAATTGTTTGTTTGATCGAAATTATAGTAAAGGTGTGTCTCAGTTGAACTTTTCTTTAATAAATGCACTTTAATGGTCAAATCAACTGTATTTTGCCTGGGTGGCGTGGCGAAATGCAGCTGATTTGAAACTTGATCCAGGAGTGAGACGAAGGTGGCTTCTATGGCAAGTCAAGTGTCTCATTAACTGCCACTTTTACCTATTAATGAGATTATTCAAGGGCCCTCTAGTTGCTGAAAAAGGTAGTGTTTAATATTTTCCATGTCAGAATGAGTGAAATCATAAAATTTGGGTTATAAATATGAGCAAATGAAATATAATTAAGTTGCAGGCAGGCTATTTTATGCAAAAAACTGCGACTTATACAAGGAAAATTACGTTAACTGGCTTTTTTTGACTTTATTATGAACTTTTCCAAATTTTTTTGTCCCCCATCACAGAGTGTAGATGGGGAAATGGAAATACCTTCTGTCTGTCCGTGCGTGTTGTGGGCATGATAGTTTGAAAAACATGTTAGGTACCAAATTCCATTTTTTTGTATAGTTGCATCTGGACGTAAGAAAGGTAAAAATTTGGGTTTCCATGTAAAAATTCAATATGGCCCCCAGTATATATACAGTATTTGAGGGAACTATGCTTTCCAGTTTTTATATTGCTTAAAAGTATAGTTTCATCAAATGATTGGTGTGGCTAAGATTAATTGGGGGGCTAAGGCCACCGTTGGCCACCCCCTGGCTTCATCATTGCTCCTGGTGGTGGATAAAATTGCTCCCTCCTCTCCCCAGGATCCGTCACTCTGCACCGCATCCGACAAACAAAAAAATCTTCTATTTTTACACACTGTATAACTCCTACCCACTTGAATATGCTGCACCAAAAACATTCAGGTTTACTTTCGTTCCCTGATCAGCTCCAGTCCAGAGAAACACTCAACCCCAAAACAAAAAGCATTCCCTAATCAAATCCCTCAGCGACAGGAACATCAGTGTACCGCTTGCTGATTCCTATTTTGAACTGGGCTGACTCCAAAATACATATATGTAAATTTAGTCACTTTCTATTAGTTTGTTTAACATTTAGGTTTGGAGACATTTTGACAATGGACAGACACAGACCAAACCATTATCACCTGACATCACCGTTTGGCAGCAGTTAATGCAAAGCGGCAGTGTCAGACTGCACAAAAACGTGCTTTTCCATTAAGGAACATCAATCTGGATTCAATCCGATCTCCTGTTCAATGCAGATTATAACACCTATTGAATACTTTTCATAAAAGTGCCATCAGGCTAATACACTTTGTAACATGAGTAGCTGAATTGTTGCTGAGGTTATTAACTGCACAGACACAAAGACTCATTTAATTAATTCCTCCAAATCATTATCCTCCTCATAATTCTAAACTGCCTAAATTGATTTTTACAGAAATGTTGGATGGAGTTGGTCACAGAAACATTATTACAGTGACCTGATGTGATTCTGATGCTGAACTTTCTCCTCTAACCCGGAGCTGTTGGTTGAGTGCACACATTAACATTCCCCCCTCCCTCCCTCTATGTATTAACATTGCTAAATGTGAAATTATTAATCTAAGCAATTAATTCAACAATGGTCATGCCTGTCAGGAAGACTTTAATATTCATTTTCTCATCTGTTAATGAGAAATCGCAGCTGGAAAAGGCAAAGCTGGCTCCAACTAGTAGCAACAAAACATGCCCTCAGGCCACAACTACTTCCACGGTTTTTAAAACAATAAAGAAAAAAAAAAAACTCCTTGGAGGTACACTCAGGGGATGACCATCTCAGAGATAACAATCAAGCCTGTCTTTGTAAGTTTAGAGTTAAAAAAAAAAAAAAAAAAAACTTTTGTAAACAGAAGAGCTGGTTGCTGATGCTTTCCCCAGTTTGGGATAATCCCCGAGTCAAACAGAAGTTTGATCCTCCATTTAAAAGCAAAAACAGCATCTTTACCCGACCTCCTGAAGGCTGCACGTGACATGAAGAGCAGCATATTTCCTGAATTATTCACAGGCTCGGTTCAATCAGACAAATTAATGATGTTGCCCTGGAAAAATTTCACCCCAATTTTATTTTTAGAATTTTACGCTATCTGTTATCTGAGCATAGGCTCAACTCGGCGCCAGAAGTCTTCGGTGCTTTGTGCACAACTTGATAATTGGAAAATATGTCAAATTTAAACACGTTAGCACACCAGTGTCCATTATCACAGCTGCCATGTTAAAAATGTGTAGAGTTATGTCTATATATGTGTCTATACACATACATAAAATCAAATATTAAACAGAATGAAAACAATTATACTCAGTGTTGCCAGATTGAGTGGTTTACTGCCAATTAGGCTGTTTTCATTCTGATTTTGCTGGGAACTCTGGGAAGATTTTTGTTGGATTGTTGCATTTTGTCACATATTGTTAAATTACCTTGTACTGATGTATATCCATGTTCAAACTGTAAATATACTGTAACAATATATTGATTGGGTGGATTTTTGTGTGCTGTGGCGGTTTTTAACATATTTTTGGGCTGGAAAACCTCAATTCTATCTGGCAACACTGATTATACTAAAATACAAAGCTTCCTGCTGCTTGAGTTAAACACAAATTCCGCTAATGTGCTTTTGATTCCATTTTTTTAAAAGCCAGGTTTTTAGGACTCTAAGAATTTTTCAGGGAAAACACATCAGTGAGAACAGGATGTCACACTTTCAGAGGAAGGGACGATCAATAAATGGATGAAATGCTTTCATCCTGGATGTCACCCTCCCAGAGAGGAAAACCTAAAAAAAAATATCTGTGTGGATGCATACAGATTATTTCCAGGCTGTGACGGGAAATAAACACAAACTAGTGTTAAGGATGTCAATGTTCACACTACCGTATTTTTTGGACTATAAGACGCAATATCAATGAACAGGTCTGTTTTCATACAAAAGGTGCACGGGATTATAAGGTGCATTAAAAAAAAACAAAACAGTCAGATAAGTCAAACTTTATTCATCTCATTCACAATAATCACATAAAATTGGTTTAAGGTCAGTACGCACAACCAGAATTCATACATAAACCGCACCTGATTATTTTTAAGAAAATGAAAGGATTTTAAGTGCACCTTATACAGTAGTCTGGAATATATGGTAATTTCTATGAAATTTCTATTTCACTGCATTTATATTGAAAGAAAGAAAAGTGAATGGGACAAGTTGTAATGGTGCAGAGACGATGGCAGACATTTACAAACTGTGCTGATCCAGCAAAGATCGACCACTGAGACGCCCATCACTACCAACCAGGGTTTTATGGTCTCAATGCTCAATGAGGAGGAGCACTGAGCACTGTTTGAGAAGATCTCTGCCATGAAGGGCAGCCGAATAAAATCATTACAAACTGAACAGGGGACACAGCTGTGGGAACAAGTTGTAGCTGAGGGTTTACCTGTATAAATACATGCAATAAAACACACACAGAGCACTGCATGTCACCATGAATACAGACATTAAAAATATATTTTTCTTTATCTATAATATTGCAACCAGTAGGCCTGTCACAATAAACAATAAATCAATTAATTGCATGATAAATGAAAATTATCTACCTCATTTTCATTTATTGG
>JARVLU010001196.1:34567783-34579973 GCA_031762415.1 Simpsonichthys santanae | reverse complement strand
CCCCCCCCCCCCCCCCCCCCATATAGCTCTATTAAATTCAAGAACATAATTAAAATTTTGACTTTTAACACACAAAGCTCCCAACAACCAAGCTTCACTTTATTTTAAAGGCCTTCTTGTTGGAGTATTTTGCTCTCAGGCTGCAGGTTTACTTGTGGTTCCTAGAGTTTCTAAAATGGGAGGCAGAGCAGGTTTCTCTCATGAAGGCACTTTTTGATATCTGTCTGTTAGACTGACACTTTTTCTACTTTTAAGACCTTCCTTTTTGATAAATCCTATAGTTAGGGGTAGATTGGGCTCCCTGAGCTATTCCTTCATCACACTGCTATAGACTTGGACTGCTGGAGGACAAACTGCCCACATTTCCTTACTCTGCTGTTGTTTTTACTCACTCTATTCTTCATGTTGCTGTTATTATGTTTTTTTTTTTCTCATAGAAACTTCACCTGAGCCATAGGAACTACACTTAGACCAATCATTCTGCATTTGTCTGTATCTCTTTCCTGTCCTGTAAAACTTCTGACAGAGGCAGATCTTTTGTTGGATGTAACTGGGACCCTGTGTGCACAACTTCATTCCACCACATGTGATGCATATGACAAATAAAGAAACTTTGATCTGGTTCATCGTGAGCCAGGTTCATCTGAAGGTTTCTTCCTGTTCAATAAGAGTTCTTCCATCCATTGTCATCAACATGCTGCTCAGTTTGGGGGTTTGTGACCAACTGAACATTCAAAAATATGCCACAAAAAATATGCTCCCTAGATAGACATCTCTATTGACTAATTAACATAATTTACTGTATTGTACTTAATTAAAATCAGACAGAATTGACTGTAATTAGATTTGAACCTAGATTTGTTCTGAAATGAATTTGGACGTTATTTCTGTTGTATAGCACCCTGGAATAACTTTTGTTGTAAATCGGTGTTTTATAAATCCACCGGATTGAATCTAAATTTTAAAAATTGCACTTCATTTCCTTAACGGCACAACAAATCATCAGCAGTGCATGCCTAAAACCTTAAAACGGTACCGTTCAAAAAATGAGTGCTGCCTGGAAATGGGACTTTTAATAGCATTCCAAAGGCCATAAATAATTTCTAATCACGTTGCCAGCTGGTTATAGTGAAAGATAAATCTTTGATACTTCTCTAAAATCTAGTGCTAGAATACGACAGAACTGAACCTTTCTCCATCACACTGCTACAAGTATGAACATCTGTCGCTGCTCTACGGCACAGTCTGGCACACGTAACACAGCTACGTTCCCCATTTTTCTTTTTTAACAAAGATGCTGATTATCGTGTTTTGTATCTCTTCGAATTCGCAGTTAATGAAGGAGCACAGCTGTGACAGAGTTCTGCTAAACGTGACAAAGCCAGAGGAAATTGTCAGCACCATGTTAAAGCCTTTGTGTTTAAATTAAAGACGTCTTTGCAATAAAACATTAAAGTTAAGAAACTATTCTCAAGGGGAAACTACAAAATAATGAGCTCAGTGAATGAATTTGTGCATTCCAGTTATTGGAGGAGAACAAAAAGGAAAAGCTTATACGACTAAAGAAGGGACAGGAAGTGATGTTCTAAATCTGACAACCACCAAGACCCCCCATTTCATGCAGGTAGAAACTTTTCAATAATGAAACAGTATTAATTATTATTAACAGTTCTTTCCATCTTCCTTGTTTTGTCTTCACATCTGCTTCAAAATGCACATTGATATTTATAGTCCTTTTCTTTAGTTTCCTCAAACGTGAATAATTTAGTGGAAATGAATTCAGAGGTTTGGTGCACATGGTCTTAACATGTTGAACATAATTACTGCAGTTTTAATTGGTGGAGAAAATTAAAGATTTTTAGGGAATACATAGATTAATGTTAGATAAATGAAAAACATAGTATTCCTTGAAGGAAGCCATATTGTCTGCCTTCCATGTTGGAAATTTGGACAGAGACAAACTTTACACTGAGAAATGGACAGACAAGAAGCCACTTTGCTCAAAGCTAGAAAATGTGTGACCTCATGAGTTATAAATGTCATGTATAAAGTATATAATAATAATAATGTCACACAATGTCATCAATGTATGTTGCCATACAAAGACGAAATTGCTCTCTGCATTTAACCCATCCACCACCAGGTGGTGCAGTGGGCAGCTATTGAAAGCTGCCCAGGGGGCAATTGGGGATAGGGAATGCTGCCCAAAGACACCACAAGGTATGTAGTGACTGGGAATTGAACCTGGGTCTTTCGAGTCCCAAGCTGTCTGCCCTGCCTCTACACCATCTTGGCCCCCATATGTTGAATGACTTTCAGTTACAACCACATCAAATCCTAGATTGATATTTGTTGACAAATGATGGCTAGCTACAGGAGACATTGTGAATCAGGTCAACTCCAAATGCTAAATTCAAAAATACTTTATTAATCCCAAAGGGAAATTAATTGTTGTTGTTGTTGTTGTTGTTGTAACTCATCATTCCGCTTTCAATAGAGTTGTTCGATGCTGATGGCTTTGGGGAGGAAGGATTTCTTGTAGCAGTCTATCCCACAGTGGATCCAAAGAAAATGGCCACAGATGTCATCCACCCTGACTCTGCTGGATTCTCAGTTCCCTCGGGCTGCAGAACCACCCAAATCCTGGGAAGAACTCCTCCCAGAGCGATGGCCACTCCTCCCAGCAGTCTGCTGAGCTCCTCGTCACTGCAGACAGCCAGCTGCAGGTGTCAGGGGATGACCCTGGTCCTTCTGCTGTCACACGAGCCGTGTTTCCTGCTAGTTCCAGGATCTCAGCAGTCAGGCACTCGAGCACACCCGACATGGAGACGGGAAAGCGTCTACGGCGCCTCCTTTTTCAACTCATTTGACATTTGGCGCTGTATTTGAGGTATTCTGATTAAATAACTGATTTATTTCCAAAAGTTTCATTAAACTCAGACCAGATGTTGAACAAGGTTCAAGGATAAACGCAATGGGTGATGAAAACGTTTTAAACAAAGGTTGTGAGCAATGAGTAGCATTCAGAGTACGTGCAAGGAATGAATCAGCTATGGCAACTCTAAATTTCTAAAACAATATTTTGTAAAACGCTGCATTGTATCCTTTTTTTTAAGTTCGTTATCTGTGACACCTATCTTGAATTGGGTAGTTTCCAAACAATTGTGGACATCCAGTGAATTTGTCATGGATTGAACCAAAAGTTCAGCTAAAACACAAGGATCTCGAAGGATAAGTCAAAAGTAACATTCATTAATCAAAAAGCAAAAGGCTGACGTGGCGGCAAAACTCATTTATCAACAAGGAGACACGGAGGGAGACAGAACATGAATACCAGACAGGACAATCCACGGACAGTGGAACAAGGAGGAAATGCAGACCAAATAAGGACGCTAACAAGAGACGATGGCGAACACCTGGGGTGGTTGTGATGGGGACAGATGTGACAGGAGCTGGAAACCACAAGGATCACAAAAACACAAATGCACACCGATCCTCACAGAACTTTTCCTGACAGTTTCAACAAAGTCCATCCAGTGGTTCATGAGATATTTTACTGACAATAAGACAGAGCTGACTCCAAATGGTCAATGGCAAAAATTTAAGCTGATTAGTTTCCACAACTGCCACATAGATTTTATTAAAATATTTGTGAAAATTGCCATTTTGGGCTTTTTAAAATAAGTTGGTCATGGCAGCCATCTTGAATTGGGTTTACTCCAAACGTCCAGACTCAGACAAAAACATTATCGTCTACTTTTGATTTTGTCAGCCGGCCAAAACAAATCTTAGTGTTTACTTCACCTCCAGGCACTGCACTCACTGCCTTTTTATATAAAAGACTCAAGATGTAGAAATGATTATCATGTGTTAGTAAGGACTAAAACGAGAGGTATGAAAGTGGTTCAGAGTGTAAAGCATAATAAAAAGTCTCTTTGCAAAGTGTGAAGGACACTCAGTGATGGCGTCCTCAGCCAAGGCCGGAGTGTTCTATTATCATTTTATACAGAGGAATTCTTATTACAAAACTTTTTTTTTTTTTTTTTTTTTTTTTTTTTTTTAATTTTGTCCACGCTCCAACTTTTTAAGAATTTTCATAGAATCTGCTTCTTTAGGCAGTTTCTGGGTGATGAGTTGACAAAAAAATGTGCTTTGAAAAACTACTTTGAGTTTTTAGAGATTAATATTTTAATGTCCAACAAACATGTACAATCCTAGAAAACCTTGCACTGAAGTGAACTTGGCTGTAAATGGGATTATCATTGTCAATATTTTGGGAAAGGTTATGTTTAGTTATAGCCTTTTTAACTTTTTACCAAATCTCTGTGCTTTATTCGTTTTCTCAAATAAAACATTTTGGCTTTTTTGACTTCAAGAGAAAATATTCTACACGTTGTAATTCAATCAGAAGAAATATTTTGATTTCATTCACCGGCTCTTAAAGTCACCTGCAGCACTTTCAGTTTTACCAGTTGCAGGATGCTGCTTTCTGGAACTGTTGTTGAAATTAATTAGAAGGAGAATGAAAATGAAAAAGACAACCTAAACTCCCACATCCTACTTTAAACTCACTTTCTTATCACCCACTTCCTAAACACAAGGGTTGAAAATGTTTCTGGCCTTTGTTTGTGTCTCTAAAATATCTCCTGAAACTTCAAAAACTTTCAAGACAAAAACAACTGGACTTTATTTGTAACAGAAGACATTTCGCTCTTCATCCGAGGAGCTTTCTCTATTCAAAGAGCAAAGAGTGTGTGGGTCAGGTTATCTCCTGAAACACTGAAAGAAATGGAATGGAACTCACAGGTTGTAATGGTTGAATGAACATCTACAACTTAGTCACTTTTAGAGTTAATCTAATTCAAGATGGCCACCACAGCCAACTGGCCTTACAAAAGATTTATCTAATGTGATCAGTTTGACAGATACTGAGCTAAAATTTGATGTGATAAAGTAATGATTTAAAATAATTCAAGCTTATGCAATATCTCAAAATATCCTGCTCAAAGTTTCACCAATATCCCTGGTTTCTCATCACAAGATGATCTTACTCCAAAACTGTGGCATGACAGGTGGCAGGCGATACGCAATCCGTCAAGGAATGCTGTGAATTGCGCAGCTCAAGGTGGCTGCATGTTGAAGTAGCTCTCTTACATTCATTCTGAGATTTTGCTTTTGAAAACTTTAATGCCTCTTCTGGATGTAAATCAATTTTTATTTTTGGATGATTGCTTCCTCTGGTTTCAGATGCTGTGCAGCTGGAAGGATGTTTATTGAAACCTTTTATACTTTTGGACATTTGTTAAGATGCGTAACCATGGCAACAAGGTGGCATTCTACAACTTGGAGCTGCTGATTAACATCTCAAAAGCTCAAAAAACACCTCAACTACAACTCCAAATCCCAAATGTCTTAAAAAAGGAGGTGCCGTGGATGCATTCCCATCTACCTGGAGGTGGTGCTTGTGTGCCTGACAGCAAAGAATTATGGAGGTAGTGGGAAATGCAGCTAGTGACAGCGGGAAGACTGACATTGTCCCCTGGCACATGCAGTTAATTAAGCCCACTGGGACGGGAGGTTCGACAGGCTGCTAGGAAAATGGCCATTGGTTGGAGAGGAGTTCTGCCTGGCATTCAGGTGGTCCTCCTACCCAAGAGGACCAAGAGGTCTGCGGGGTCTGGGTGGATAGATCGGCATCTGCATCCAGTTTCTTCGGATTCACTGTGGGACGGATTGCTAAGAGATCCTTCCTGCCCAAAGCCATCAGCATCTAGAACAACTCTAATGAAACCAGAACAATGTGTTACAACAACAATTAATTTCCCTTTGGGATTAATAAAGTATTTTTGAATTTAATTGAACTGATCTGTCTTTATATTTGCTGTATTTTTGTTCTTGAACAATTAAAAAAGCATATACAAGCATTCTGACCTTAGACGTATAAAAACACTTGCTCTCTGTTGTGCATCCTTGAGCTTTCTAAAGTACCGAACACTAAAACCGAGCTGAAATTGCAACACTGCAACATAATTCCCCGATGTTCCTCAGTTTAAGCAATCCTATTCACATTACACACTGTCATCCTGCCAATATTGCAAACATCATTCCTCCTCCTCCCATGTAATTATAATATTAGTGGGGCTTTAATGCAACTTGGCTTGTTAGCCAGAAATTTTTTAAAAAAGTTTATAGGCCCAACCCACTGTGGTTTAGCCAAGCCAATAAAAGTGTTTGAGATGAGATGTGTTTGTGTAGTTAAAACCCCACTTTGCTTGGTTGTTCTCTATAGAGCATATAGTTCTCTCTAAATATTCCTTTCGATTTGATCCTACGGTATCTGTTGCAGAAGCAATGTCTCGTCTTTCATGAATGCCCCTCTCCCTTCTTCAGCCGCTCTCCCCCTGCTCCTACATCTGCTTTCGTTTTTATCCGAGTGTATGACAAACGGCAAAGAAATTCCAAACTGTGGCCATCCTAAGCCAGCAGCCCCTCCTCCTGCTTTCTCTTGGCAGGATGGCTCGTGTCTCACATTTAATCATGAATGCTTGGCCAGCAAGCTCGGCCTGAGGGAGCCTGAGGGAGATTCAGCCGGGGAATGGAGGAAACTCGATCCGGCAAAGCAGGCAGCGTACAGTTAAACCTTTCCATAAAGGCCCAAAGCTCAGGCCCTAACAGCAGCATCATAGACAGGTTCATCAGAGACAAAAGATAAACTCCAAAATGTTTTGTCGGTCTGTAAATATTAGCACAAAGTTGAAAAAGCAAAGAATGTTCAGGGAAAGTAGCACTTAAAATGGGAACTTAATTGAGCAGATGGAAAAGTAATACACTGTTCTCCTTTTTTTTTGTAGCTTATTTTCTCCATCAGGAATATGACTGTTCAAGTGAAAGAAAATAAAAACATTGCCAAAACATATGGAATTTGTTTCAACTAACATAATTGAAAGCGCCACCAGTGGCCAGCCCCACACCAGTGTCAAACATCCTCGTTCCCATCCATTCAGTTTAATTTCATCCTCAAACACAATGTTTTAAGGGAACGGATAATTGAGTGCCACATGAACCTAATCTTTTCTGCAGACTGTCTGTCCCGAGGGCACCGGGAGGGAGTGACAAACTATCTCACAACTCTCAAAGGAGAACATTTCTCTTAATTTCATTCTGGCCTCAAATCAGTCGGTACACCGGTGGCTGAAATCTCCCTCGCATTTTGGCTCATCTTCTTCAAGGAAATCATGTCTTTGGCGCTTCTAAATTCAGACACAGATGGTGGAAATGTTTCGAAATTTCAATTTTACCCTTCAGTAACACTTTGGCAAAGACAGGAGCACATGAAAAATACAAATTTAGTCAATAGACAGGAGGCAGAGGCAGAACTGATATTGAACAACTAGGCACAAATGCAAATGTCTGAAACTTAACTGAGTTCCAAATTATGTCTCAGTATGAACATCAGGAAAAACACTTTGGTTACTTGCAAATGGTAACATCAAATCATTTGAAATTTTCCCTGGTGGCTTGTTATACATGATCAATAACTGTTACAAAATCAGCATTAACACATATCCTGTGCATTGAGGATAAACTAAAGCTTCTGTTTTAAAGAAATGGTACAATTAAAAGCTTAATGATGATTTAATCCCTAAGATAGACATTTGCTTAAAAATAAAAACGCCCAGTACTTTTTACAAATTTTAGACTAAAATCATCTTATGAAGAGAATGTTGAGTTAGAGCCAATTTAGTGAAAATATAAAAACCATTATTAACAATCGTATGCATTATTGAGATATTTTGGACATTTTTTTGTGATGGGTTGGAAAGTTTAATTGAAATCTATCCAGTGCTTTATGCAATTTTTGAATGTCCAGAGGACCAGACTTAGCTTTTTTAGATTTTTCTACCTTACTGAGCATGCATCAGGGTGCTTTATGCAATATTTTGCTTACAATCAAACAAGGTTGACTTTAATACTCACAATACATGCTGGGGACCAATGCTGTGCTGCTTTCTCACAAAACTTTAGTATTACCTGTAAAATTTGAGTTTTTTTTTACCATTTGACTGTGGTTGCCATCTTGAATTGGGTCTATTCCAAAGCTAATCAGTTTTGGATGATCACCCAGTGATTTATCTGAGTTTTATTATAATTTATTTGAGGCTCAATGGGATTAACCTGTCTAAAGGTTGAATGAATGAAAAATAGCTCATAGGACAGAGTTGACTCCAAGTGACCTGTTTCCAGTTAACCATGTGCATTCAGGCATTTCAAATAACTGAACGTAGGTAGGCATGAATATACTTAAACCATGATGCATTGCAAAAAAAATTACATTGAACATGTGGATTAGTAACTGTAGAGGTAGACATCCATCCATCTTTACCTGCTTCTTCCTTTTTTGGGGTCGCAGGGTCACTGGTGCCCTTATCCAACTATCACTGTACAAAAGGTGGGGTACACCCTGTACATGTCTCCAGTCCATCAAAGGGACACAAAGAGACAAACGAGACACCCATTCACACTCTCGCTCACACCTAGGGACAATTTAGAGTTAGCAATCAGCCTAACGTGCATGCTTTTGTCAGTGGGAGGAAACTGGAGTACCCTGGGGAAACCCGCACATGCATGGAGAGAACATACAAACTTCACGCAAAATTAATTTGAACCGACGACCTTCTTGCTAAGAAGCAACCGCTCTACCAACTGCCATTGTGTCGCCCTAGAGGTAGACGATTAAGGGAAAAGTTTTAGATGGATCAGTGGTTAGCACTGTTGCCTCACAGCAAAAAAGGTCCTGGGTTCAATCCCTGGTTGGACCTGGGGTCTTTCTGTGTGGAGTTTGCATGTTCTTGTCGTGCTTATGTGGTGGGTTTTCTCTGTCTGGGTACTCTGGTTTCCTTCCACAGGCAAACATTTAGACTGCCTGCCTTCAGGCCCAGACCTCCCTTGCAAAAGAGATCTGTGATCTCAATGGGATGTGCCTGCTTTAGTAAAGGTTAATAATGTACTCACTGTTCAGGGTAGTTGGGGATCAGTCTCAGCTTCCATCACTCCAAAATGTATCTCCAATATTTGTACAAATAATTGAAATATAGACACTTCTGTGTTTACTGAGGTTGCTTTGTCGTGGTGGCCATTTTGAATTGGGTCGACTCCACAAGTTAATCAGTTGACCATGTATTAATGTCTGAAAATTTAATTAAAATATATGTTGAGTGAGTCATGAGACATTTTCTAATAGTACAGACAAACACATGCAGAGACATGGACAAAATTAATTGCCCTTGGGCCTCTGGCAGCAGACAATAAAAAAGGCAAGCATAAGAAACTAAGAAACTTTGACAAGAGCCTAACTGAGGCGGTTAGATGGATTTGTTGTTGCTCTCACCGTTGCTGCTCTTGGAGGATGTTCCAGGTTGAGACTATTAAAAGGGGTTAAAGGTGAGAAAGTACTGATCCAGAAGGTTTTGCTCGTTGATGTGTGCAGGGGGGTGAAGGAAATCTGGTCTGCTGACCCAGTCACTACAAAACTCTGTTTTTCAGATAAATAAAATGTTCATATTGGTTTAACTATAAGGGATTTAGAAAATAGTAACCCTCAATTTGTTGCATATGAGGCAGGATGGCAACAAATCAGTCAGCATCTACAGTGGGCACTCGAGCATTAGAGCTGGAACACTGAGCAATGGAAACACGGCCTGACTTGATGGATCACATTTTCTTCCACATCTTGTGGGAAGTCGGGTTTGTATGCGTCACTTAAATGGGGTGGAAATGGCACCAGTATATGCACCAAGGGTGGATGGCAAACCGACAGCATTTGTGATGAATTGAGAAATGTTTCTGGGAAATTCAAGGCCCTGCAATTCATGTGGACATTAAGACCATGTTGATCAAGTGCAACCCTTCATGGGGAAAAAAAAACAAAACATTTCCAATTGTGGCAGTGGCATCTTTCAGCAGACAAATCTTCTCTTGCAACACTGCAAAAAGAAAAAGGGTTCAAGAATGGTTTTCTGGAAGTTTTTGGAGTTGACTGGGCATCCAGCTTCTCCAAACTGTAATCCAGCTAAGCATTTGTGGGATGTGCTGGTTTATTGTTTTTTTTATTTCGCTCCGACAATTAAAGCTTTAATGTGGTTTTCATGTCTTTGTGGCTAAAACAAGAGGAACCTTGCTGGCATGCGCAGTCATGTTCAAATTATTTCTAGTCAGTTACAAAAGTATTGCCAGCTTATGGATTTAGTGTCTTACACTCCAGTTTTACATGGTAAAGAGTTGGTTACTAATCGGTTATTTAAAGAAAACTGAACTTTGTGTAATTTTCCACCTGCGATTTGATGCTTTTTTTGTTTTTACAATCCCTGAGCGATAAAAAATGTTGAGACCAGCAAATTTATTCACACAGTACGGTATATTTAAAGCATCTACCATGTATCTACCTATAGCTAGGCCTCCAACCAGTACCCAGAAGTTGAAGTCAGAATGGGACATACTTTCCCTGCTACTGGTCCCAGTACATGTGTTAAGTTCCTCTCCTTCCATGAAAATAAATGGGACATTGTGCTTGTTTAAAAAACAAAAGTACACCTCAGATCATGTTTCCTGTTGGCTTTTGTTAACTAAAATAATACTTGCCTTGCTGTTTTATTTAACCTTTATTTATACAGATTAGTCCCATTGAGCCTCGGGGACTCATTTACAAAAGACCTGATTTTAACAAAGAGTGATAACAACAGTGAACAAATACAACAGTAGACAATCATAAAAGAAAGCATACAAATTGAAAAGAACAAATTAAAGAAAACGGTATTAAAAAAAAATAATAATAAAAACAGCTAGATTGTAAAGCAATACAATATAGAAAACCAAAAACAGGAACATATCACATTGTTTATTGCCCAGAACTTAGCAGATGATTGAATTAGAGAGGTCAAGGTCGAGTAAAGTTATAGTAATATACAATGATATGCTTAGCTGTATTTACCCGGTAGTTATTTTGTGTTTAAATGAAAGATCATGTGACACAATGACAGAGTCAGAGCATGATTCAAAACTCTAGAGTGCAGACTCTAGTTCCAAAAAATGCAAGATGGCACCTCCTGTAAACTAGGTCTTGCTGGCTTCAACTCCAAACATTGAGAAAAGGTATTAGGTTGGTCTAATAGATGCAGTCTTTAGGTCACTTACACAAATATTTTGAAACTGGGCCTCCTGGCTGTCAGTGTGATTTCTGAATGGACCAAGACAAGATGGGGGGCTGAAGCCAGCCTGATGCTGTTGAGCCTTTGTGCCACCAAGTACGGTCATACCAGAGCTGTACATGTGAAAAGGTGAGCTAGTTTAGTGGATTAAGAATGTGATGTTGAGATGACATGTGGTCTGTGAGGCCACTCAGCCTGAACAACAATCAACAGATTTGTTAGAAGTAGGTTGATGTGACATCCAGTCACTTTCCATTTAGTTTAAAAAAAGAGGTTACTAAGAAAGATCATCAAACTGAGGCATTTTGCTATGATCTGAGAAGACTGGCGGACGACTTCCATCACACAATCAATCTGTAGCGCTCCATTTCAACTCAGCTGAGTCCAACTTCACGCCTCTGCGATATTGAAAGTCCACGTAGATGTTCCGATTCATGAAAAGTCCGAGACAACTCAAATACAAAGTACAAAGTATAGTCTGTGTGGCCATTTTCTTGAACTATTTCACTGAGTCATGCGATGGTTTTCTTTTGCTTATGTTTTTAGTTGCACCTTTTGAATGGGAGTTTTACTATTATTGGACGTCTGTGGCTGAGCGGTTAGAGCAGTCGTCCTCCAATGCAAGAGTTGGGGGTTCAAATCCACCAACAGTCACATGCCTAAGTGTCGATGGGCAAGACACTGCCTCCAATGTGTGTCCCATCGGTGTATGAATGTGATGAAACACTGGTTAGTCTCTTTAGAATGATTAGTTCAATTAGCTTTGTATAGATATAGTAGAGTTTAGTTTATTTGTTCATTTTTTCAAAAAAAAAAAAAAATACAAAACAATCCCTTGAACAACAACGTACAGAATATATAAAAAAATGAAAGGTAGCAGAAAGAAGAAAAAATCTTATTATATCTGCGCCTTTTTTCCAAACAATTTGTTCAAACGGTAATAATCTTGTAGTAACAGAACAAAATGAATAACTTTCTAATTTTTC
>JARVLU010001196.1:34515926-34528224 GCA_031762415.1 Simpsonichthys santanae | reverse complement strand
ATGCCGATAATACTGTGCATCCCTATCAAAAACCACTTTAAAGCTTTACCACCCCCCATTCCCACAACCCCTCCATCCAATCCCACAGAAACCCTCGGTGTTATTGTGACACAGCTCAATCACTAACAGTGACATGCAGTTTAGACAGATTGAAACAGCCAGACCACCACAAGAGTAACATGACTGAGGACAATAGGATGAATGAAGGCTTTATCAGCATGCATTGACTGTTAATTCTTCTGTTTGGCAGGTGAAGGGAAATCAAACTATTTCATCAGAAAGCAGAAGAAGACATTTTCAATGTAGATGTTCAGGTATTAAATGTAGCATAGAGAGTTTCATACAAAATAAGTACATTGAATGACATATTATGGTACAGTCCAGCAAAAAACAGAACATATCTTCAACATCAGTGCAGAGGTAATGAAATGAACGAGCATCATCAGGGATGATTACCAGCAGCCAAGCGTACACAGACAAAATGCATCAAGAGAGCAGAGAAACGTGGAACTCTTTCATTCAGGCAGCAGAGCGACACAGCTAGAAGATAGCGAACATTTGAAAGAGCAATAATGTTTTTCAGAAAAGGCAGCAGAGAAAAGAGATGGAGATTATTCAATGTGTCACACAGATGTGTCTTCATAACTTGCATAGCCCGCTTAAGAGACAGGAACTAAAATGCCTGACTGCTTGGACGTCGTTTTACAAGTACAAAAGTGAAAAGCCACAACAGTAGGACACTAAAACTGGAGCTACAGCGCCTTCATAACTAATCCATTATTTCGGAGTGCGGAAAATCTGCTAATTTGGTTGCTGCTTACTGTGAAACTGACAGCAGCGCATTTTACTGTAGAGTGGTTCAATACTTAAACTCTGTGAAGTTCCTTCAAGCAACGACACAAAGAGACTTTTATCTGAAGTGTGATCAAAGTGTTGAAGGCTTGGGTAAACCTCCAAAGATAAGGAACGTTTAATTTTATTCATGGAAGCTGAAGAAACGGGGAAAACAACAACTACTATACAGATGACACTGCTTTTGTTGATGTAGTGCAGTGTCTTGTTTAAAATGTAACAATTAAAGACAAGCCGGAAGAAAAGCAAAGATTTACAGCTTTTTGATACAATTACCACTTTTGTCTTGCTTTATCTACTGCTTTATTACCAGCCTGTTATAAGGCATCAACATCTAATTGGGATATATCTCAACAGTGTCCATATGTTCATCTGGATCTGACAAACACACATACTGAAATAGTCAGGAAGCCAATCCGTTAACAAACAACACGATGGCGCCGCTAACGCTGCTAATTTATTCTCTGCATCAGTTTTGCCCCTGAGCAGGGGATAAGGAAGCTCATTTGCAACCAATCAGAACTGAAATAAATCGTTAAAGCTGAGCAATCCCGCTGAACTACAAAATCATCTGCTGCCGAGCAATTCAGTCAAGTCCAACCGAACATAAAAAGGAGACAAGTTTCTAACGCCAGAAGAAAATGTATTCAAATTATCAACTCAGAATGTTCAATCAAATCTGTTACACTTGATAAAAACGGCTCTTAAATGAAAATGATGAGTCTCGGAGCGTAATTCAGGTATAAAAAGATGGTACTGAGCGAAGTTGAGAGACTACCGAAGCCTTCCTCTCCGCTGTAATTACAATGACACTATCAGCCCAAAGAGATGAGACCTCCCAAACACAGCCAGTCTCCTCAGCCACTGCCATTCTCCCAGAGCTGACTGCAGAGCTCTCCATTTTCTAAAGCGGCGCCTGGCACGGTCTCAAATATCAGCTCAGGTTTTAATCTGACCACCTAATGGGATTATTCAGACACAGGCCTTCATTACACACATCAATGAGAGAGCAGAGCCAGGTCACTGCTGCTAAAGAACACATCCTCCCACCAAGTCCAGAAAGAGGTGAAAATCCAAATGATTGAAAGAAAAAAAAAGGGGAAACCATTCAGCTGTAATCCTCTTCACCAGCCTTCAATGTCCCCCATTGCAAGTATATGTTCTTGCACTCAGAAATCCTTCCTTTAATCTTAATCAGGATGATTTTCCTATAACGTTTTTTTTATGGTTGCAAAGATGCCACTTTTACTACTGTTTAAAGAGGTGAAAGACAAAAGGTCAGCCTGATAAAGTACAGAAGAGAAGCAGTTAAAAATGATACAGAGTACCTTCAAAGACTGTCTGCCATCTACATCCCTATAAAGGATGGAGTTACGCCACTTGACACATATTTAAAAAAAACGTATCTCTAATGACCAAAAAATTGAGCCAATGTTTTTTGAAACATACAGTATAGATAGCACTTACTTATTTTGGTATTTTTATGACTCCCTCATCCAAGATGAAGAGTTAGATTCTGTTCTGCCTAAATCACATAGAACAATGCCTTATTTGGATGACTTGTGTCATAATTAGAGTACCGGTACTTTAAAAATACAAAGTTTTATTGCAGTGCAGGAGCACAGCAATTTTTTTTTTTTACAGCTCAAATACGATGTTTTGGCAACGTGTTTCTTGAAATGTTATCAAGCCCACTTTTGCTCTGTTCTTACCCCTCCACAAGGTCACTTCGCTGACCTTTCAAACACACGAAAACAGATTTGTCTTACCTCATGTCACTGTTTGTGAAACGGGAGCTGTTATGGTGCAAACTAATCACATTACAGAAACAATATTTGTATAAAAATACATTTGAAATGGAATATGGAGGCAGCACTGACAGCACGGAGGAGGAGGGAGGCTTTTTTTTTGCCTCCCCTCGCTACCGGCAATTCCTGCCAACCGGCTGATAAAGACGGCCTCAGAAGCACAACAGCAGCTCTGATACTGTTCCACCCAACAAAGAAGGTGTCTATTAGTGCCACAGTGGAAACATGCAGATAAGTGGGGTAACTCTGACTAGAAACGTCTAAAATGTGCAGCTGAGATTAATAGTAGGAAGCATGTGCAGTGAAAGGCTATAATTCAATCCACAGGCATGACAGATATATAGAGGTTATGAAAAACGGGAAACACTTCCACTGTTTTAATGCCGCGACCATGCCATTTAGGATTAATCATGCTAGCCTGAACACTCACGTTTGGCATGATTGAGTGGTTGATTTACTGCGTCCAAACATTTAGGTGACAAAATCCGTTTCCTTTACAACATAGATGAGTGTTGTTCATCTAAACGTTTTATGCAAAACAGGCACACGTCTTTAAAAGAGGCAACTGGTACGCAAATGCAGGGCCAATCAGAACTGGAGAAAACAAGAAGTACATTGAGGTCCCCCATCGATGAAGGATTTAAATAGTGAATGTTTGTTGTTTTCCAGGTGAGTGTTTTTGTAGACTGAAATGGAACAGGGAATGCAAGTAAACCTTAATGATTTTGGTGCATGATATTCATATCTGCTCTACACTGTGTATAAGAACAAAAGTAGTATATTTTTTTAACCTTGTCTGAGGCAGGGCAGAGTGCCAAATACTGGTGAGCAAAGGGAGCCATTTTATACACTACCAGGTGCAATGGCCTTGACCACCCCAATCATTTGAGGAAAATACACTTTTAAGGACTAGGGGTGGTCAGTTTACACACATATACTGGTACATACAGTATACAGTATACTATGTTGCCTCTCAGCGAGAAGGTCACTGGTTCAAATCACAGCACAGGACCTTTCTGGGTGGAGTTTGCATGTTCTCTCATGCATGCGCATGTTTTCTCTGAGTACTCCGGTTCATTCCCAGAGACCAAAAACATGCATGTACTGTAAGGCTGATTGTTAGCTCTAAATTGTCCCCTAGACATGAGTGAGAGAGTGAATGGTTGTTTGTCTAGTTTCTCTGTGTGCGCCTGTGATGGACTGGAGATACATCCTGGGTGTACCCCTCCTCTCGCACGGTGATAGATGGATATAGGCACCAGTGACCCCTGTGACCCGAAAAGGAAGAAGTGGGTAAAGATAATGGATGGATGGAAACTTTCTTACTCCTAAATGCAGAAACACACCAGCATATAAGTGGGTACCTCACTTAAAAGACAAGACAAGACACTGAACCCCTCATTTCCTCCAATGTGTGTCCCATTGGTGTATGAATGTTTTTATAATTTTTTTTTATACCTTTATTTTACCAGGAACAAATCCATTGAGATCAACAATCTTTTACAAGGATGTCCTGGAAAATGTGACCTAAAGCACTGATTAGTCTTTGTATATGTACTGTATAGTAGACTGCTGTATGAATGGGTAAATGAGGGCACAGATTGGTGTGTAAAAGCACTTTGAGTATCTTGATAAGATAGAAAGGTGCTATATAAGTACAGTCCATTTACTTATTTTTCAAGTTATCATGCTTATAGCATGTGTGGACAAGGGGTATTTCCAATTTCCACTCTTAAGCCTGCAATGGGGGGCAAAAAAGGGAGTTGTTGTGGTGGCGTTAGTTCAGTTGAAGTCACAGTTCAAATTAAATAGCAGGAGTGGTAAATTTTAAAAAAGTGTATGTTTTTATTTAGAACAGGAACAGTTGTTTCCCATCTCTGTCCTACAGGTTTCTAGGTGTGCTTAGATCATGTCTACACATGAAAAAAAAAAAAAAAAAAAGAAAACATTGGGAGACAAACATTCCAGAGTCTTAGCGACAATCATTTAGACAAGGTTATGACAGAGGCTGGGAAAACGAAAAAGGATTTCAAAGTGTGGCGCAGGGAGTGGTGCGCTAATGTGACTAATCGAGGAACAAGCCGCAAACAGCGAAGGATAAAAAGGAGGAAGGCGTTAGGGAGTGGCGCCAAGAAGAAAAAGAAGATGGAGCGAGTGCTTTCTGAGAGGCTGGCGAGTGACAACAGCAAATAAGAAATGGCATAATGAGCGAATGAGGATGGGGACAATCAGAGAAGACATATTAATTCAGTGCTTCTAGAGATCCTCATTACTCCCCTGTCTGAATTCGCCCGTGGATGTGAAGTCATGGAAATGTAATTCTGCCACAACGAATAAAAGCTTATCACTGACAGGAATTAAGTATGCTTCTCAGGGAGTCGCGGCTGAGGCAAATCTTTCCTCTGACTTTTCACGTGATCCCTTCTTTATCTCCCTTTGGTTTTGGTTTTCTTTTTTTTACCAAGGTTTTTTTTTTAATCACTAATTTCTCAGAGGCATAATCTACATGATATACAGGTAAATGTCACTCGCAGCACATAAAGCTTCAGAGTGGTTAATCAAATATAATTTCCTATCAAAAACCAACAGGAGTAAAGCATGGATGATGTGCCAAGAAAAATAAAAAAAGCTGTGACACTTTCAACAAAACTCTGGTGACGTCATCATCTGCGGTTCTTGATCTCATCAGTTCACAGCTCAAACAACTCCAAATTATCTAACTATTTCTATTCTTGCTTTAATATTATTTTATACCATCCTAATATAAAATGGTTATCCTTTGAATAATTCAAGTATGTCTCTCATGCAGATATTACACTTTAATGTAACATATCCATATATTTAAATATATATCCATATTTAGAGTCAGAGTAATAAAGTCTTGTTGTATTTTGGTACGTCTAAAGGAATAGTTATAGACAGTACTGCTTGGAATGCCTTTACAAGTCTAGGCTTTAGTAACATAGACTTATCTGCTGATGTGAAACTGGAAGGTCTTTCTTGATCACTCTAAGCCTTCAATTTAACGTTTGCAGGTAAGCTTACACCTTCACTTTTCTAACATGTTTCTTGCTGAGACGATGGAATAAAATGATAACGAGAAACAACCACTGGTCTGAGAAACTCTTAATTTTTATCCTTTGTTAGATTAGTTTAACAGACACAGGATTTCTCGTTTGGAGTAGTTCTTTTAATGCAGGGGCATCCAATACGTAGATCGCAATCCACTGGTCGATTAAAAAGGCAATTTGGGTAGACCACGTAGCATAGAAAAAAAATAGACGTCAGCCTATCATTCATCCTCACTATGAAATTTGCCACTTGATTTATCTACAGGGCAGCCAGTCACAGCCCACATTCTCTCCAGCCAGGTCTCAGAGTGGAGCTTTTTGAGGGGTTTTAGGGTGTATACAAGAGTTTACACATGTGTTGATTCACAGCTGGAATACCATCACTACAATCTTGACAAAGCCGACATATTAGGACAGATATGGCACATTAAGACTGGAGATACTTCATTTTGTTTTTCTGCTCTTGGAGATAATCATTTTGTGCGATGGGGGCTTTTGTAATCACTTCAAATGCACTTTTAATGAGCAATGAATATTTACACCAGCATCTTAACACCAATGTTCTTTTAAGTACATGTTTGCTCATAAAGTAGCTTTATTAAAAGACGTCTCACCATTTATTGCGTGGCCTGCATGTGGCGTTGGTGTTGAGCGGAAAGGCTTTTTATTGGGTCAGCAGGCAGCAAGCAAACAAATCTGCATGTTGGGATGTGTTAAGCCATAAGAGGTCAGTTTGTCTACCATATTTTCCTGCTCTTCGCTTTCCTCGTTTATGTTTTTTCTTCTTCCTTTTTTCTCTTCCCGTCGTTCTTATTTTTGTTCATCTCCGTGAATCACATATTCACATAAGTGAATCACTACACAGATTCTGCAGCGACAGCTCTGGAGCCAGTGGTCAGACCCTGGGACAGCATGTGACCTACTTCATCAGGCTCTCGGGGAGGCGTGACAGATCCAACACCACACGGCTGGACTGTGAAGAGGAGGAGGAGGAGGAGGGTAAAGGAGGTGAGCCTGGCTAACTAGGCTCAGCCAATCCCTCCCCTGCTCCATCTGTCTGCCACATCCCTCTCCTCTGCATATCCTCCGGAGAGCAGAAACAGCAAGCCATGCAGAAACAAATGTTAAGATAAATCACTTCGATCTCAGCTGCTCGGCTCTCACATGGTCTCCCCTGGTGACATTTGCATTGCAACTCTCCAGCCAGGCTATGTCTTCTTCAAATAATAAAAAAGACCCCTTTAGAAAAAAGGGAGCATCCCACTCCTCCATTTTAGAGACAATGTCTTCTCCCTCAGTGCTTTCCCTGGCACAGAACGACACATGGGGCGGCCTATGCTGTGCGAGCAAGAGAGCAGCTCATGCTAATGTCTCATTTGGATAATGAGGTGTGATCTTGGCAGGAACGGAGATGGAAGTATCCCCCCCCCCCACCCTCACAGTGAAGATGTGGGGGGAGTGAAAGTGACTTCATCGTGCTTTAGATCTTAAAGCTTTCAGGTTTGTCGTTGTCAAAGCAGAAAGTTCAAGGGTGACGAGAAACAGGAGACCAAGACATTGCATTTGCTCCTCAACCTGTCACATGACATGTTTCGACTCGAGATGAAAGCAATAACAAACAAGACGCACACGAGTGGCCTTTGGATCTATGAATAATGCAGGCCGTGATGTGAAAAGGCGAAGGCGCAATATGGTATAGAACACAGATTGAGACAGATGACAGGCAAAGACAAACAAATTTCACATTGCGATGGGGGCCTTTGCAAAGCCGACATAATAATGTCTCTTGTCTCTGTCAGAGAGGAGAAGGAGACAAATGGCTGCATGGAGGAGCACCGCTGTTTGATGTCAGTAATATATGGTGCGTTACTTGTTTTATTCAAGGATGTTCTTGCTGCAGTGTTGCAAGTTTTATTACAGGGAGTGATGGGTGCACCATCACAATGAAAAACTAAACATACTGCAGTAACAAAAAAAACAAAAAACTATTATGCTCGTTTAAAACAGATAAAGGTGCAGAGTTATGGTGTAAGACAGGAATGATCTAAATTGAATTGAAAGCTGTATGATCAAATTATTAGTATTTGTTTGTTGTAGGGGGGTTCATGATGGTTATGTGTGCATGTTTCACTGCAGCTCAGTTGTCTCTTCTCTTTGGTTTGTTCAGTTCACTCATCCTTGCTATAGAAACAGTAGAGATAGAAAAACAAAAAGTGTAATTAATCAGGGCATCCTTCGTCTCTTGTGCATTTGTATTTGTACTGGCCTCTGTTGTTTGTGTATCACTTTAGACTAATGGGATCTTGCTGTCTTATTTGTGTTTGAACTGGCACATTTGAACAAATGGGCCTAACGCTCCAAGTATTCTCTGATGGGCATATGTGAAAACAGCCATAGGAGATTTCATTTTGGGTTTTTCCTAAATATGACTTGACACACACAAGTTGTATGTCCATGTCCCCCGCCGCTCAGGGATTTGAATAGTGAGTGTTTTGTAGTATTTTGAGATGTGTTTTTCTTGATCAGGGAATGCAAATAAACCTAAATATTTTTGGTGCAAGATTGTCAAGCGGTTACACTGAGTAGAAAACACCACTATACACTGAGTAACACTGTGTAGACAAAGGAAGTACCGGTATTTTTTTCTTTCTTTCTTTCTATTGTCTTGTCTTCTTGGAGGGAGCCATTTCATCCACCACCAGTTGCAATGCATGCAAATATGGTGGCAGCCATCTTGGATTTTGATGTGACAACCCAATTTTTGATAGGGAACTTTATTATCCCTCAATGCAGCCATATAGCACTTAAAAGAAGTTGGTACGTTGCTTATTTTTAAAGTTATCCTGCTCTCAAGGTTAACATATATTCGTATATGGTGGCAGCCATCTTGGATTTTTTTACGTGGGAACCCAATTTTCATAAGGAACCTTCCTTATGCCTAGACATACCAAATTAAATTAAATGAACAGGTTGTCCCCGAGTTACGAACGGGTTCCGGACCTAAGAACCGTTCGTAGGTCGATTCTGCCGTAACTCGGAGCCGAACCGCGCCGAACCAGGAAGTAAAACCGCGATCGAAAACGTCTTTTTAAACACGTTTTTTCAATGTAAAACAACTTTGAACGGCCGTATTAATGATTCTAAATGTGTTTCCAAGCAGTTAGTTAACAAAATACCCTAAAAAAAACCAAAAAAAAATATAAAATGCTGCATAAAAAAAGCAACGAACGGCGCGATGACGTCACTGGGGGCGGGGCCGTAAGTATGGAGCGCCGTAGGTCGATGGCGCCGTAGGTCGAGGACAACCTGTATATATATATTACTGTATATATAATGTTTACAGTACAAACATTCACTATTCAAATCTCACAGTGAAGGGGGACATCAGCATACTGGTTATTTATTTATTTATATATTTTTGTCCATATCTGTGTCCATCCATCTGACGTGTTCATGAAATTTCTCATGGACACTTCAGATGGATTTTATTAAAACTGTCAGAAATAATATATTGGATGAATATCAACTATTTAAGTGTTTAGACTGAGCCCTCTTCAAGATGGCTACCAGAGCTAATCAATGCCAAGCCTTCAAATGGCTATGACTCTGTAAAGTTCACAAATGTTGAGCTAAAGTCAGAATAGCTCGTAGATGAGCATCTTCCCCAACACCTACTCTGAGCACCATGCTTATAGTAATATCTGAGTTTAACATTTTTTTCACTAACTGTTACTGTCTTTTTGTTAGCAAAATATTTCATGAATCACAGGACAGGAGTTAAATGAACTTTAAAAAATGTCATCATTGCATGCATGTCTCCTTCTGATCCACTGTTGGAGTTCCACAATTCAAGTTGGCCACCACAGCTAACGTTTCCTAACAAAAGAAGTATCATAACTCTGAACATTTTACAGATGTTCATCTAAGATTCGGTGTGGTAGCAGCTGAGAGTCATCCTCACCTACTCAGAGAACAAACACCTCATAAATTCAGCAACGCACGAGGCTGTGCATGATGTCGATTACAGGGTTCAAACAGGCCTTCAACTTCCTCTCTTCTCTCAACACAAGTTCAGCCTAAAACTCCGGCTTGAAAGCTGGTGGGCGATATGCATTCCTAAGGGATGCCAGATCTTTAATGTTTACACCAGGGAGCAGGAAGTGTTGCCAAAACTCATCTAAAGTTTTGCTGCTTCTAATTTTCCATCACCGTGCTCGTCAGGCAGCTCTGCAGTAATCAGAGACAGTGCTCTCTAGTTGGTGATGAGTTATTGGCCCCATTGATGTGCGTTTGGCTGAAACTCTCTCCTTAAGCTTTGTCCTCCCCCCTGTTGGCTGCAGCTCCCTGCAACCAGCCCACTCACTGCTTAGAAGCCCCAACACGCCCAGGCTCAATATTGCATGTCTTCCATGTGTCAAGACTTCAAACGCGTCTCGTCATCTTCCCTCCTCCCGCCGCAGTCAACCTCGAAGTGGAGCTGCAGCCACGTCTGCATGTGTGGAAACATCTGTAAGTGCGTGGCCTGTCAGGCTGAGGCAGCGCTTCAGATCCCTCTGCGCCGACACCGAGGGCTGCGAGGCTGTCAGCACCGCTCAACCGCAGGCTGCAGACCAACTCACTCCTATTATGAGCTTCCAGTGTTTGCAGATAAGAGTCTCCCAATAACTCTTCCCTGCTGCTGCTTGTGTAAGCCTGTTCTGCTGATTTTATGAGTGTACACACATTTATTGTACCCCGATCTTTGGAGGATTGATCTCTTGAAGGGATATCTGATGTTTTAGAGCAGCTGCTTGTGTCTCACCGAACTGCCACAGGGAGCAGTGACTCGGAATTGCCACAGAATATGTTGTTGCAGTTTAACTTAACTCTGAAAGTTTACAACGAAGCAGTCAGCAAGTTTTAATTCATTTTTTTAGATCACTGCCTACTTTCATGTGCACGGTTTGTAAAATGACAACCTAAGTGAAACTAATTGTTTTGCACTCTTGTCACATCCAGGCTGCATCAGACTCCATCCGGCCCATAGGAGGTCAAAAAAAAAAAAAAACTTTTTCGGAATGCAAGCAAAAATGATTTTGATGCATTCAAGTGGGGAGGAGTTACACTTTATAATGAGAGAAGTCCTTTTTTTTTAATTTTTTTTTTAATTTTCTTGCTTATCTGAGGCAGGGCAGAGCGATGAATTCCAGTGAGTGGAGGGAGCAATTAACCACCACAATGGAGGAGCCAGGAAGTACTTTTAATCAATGTAAAAACTAAAAAACAAAGTTTCCTCAGATGATCGGGGTGGTCATTTTTAAAATTTATATGGTGGTGGCCATGTTGGATTTTGACATGGTAACCTAATTTTTGATAGAGACCTTTCTAATGGCCCTTTTCCATTAGTAACAGTACAGCACAGTTCCACTCGACTCGGCGCGGTCCCAAGGCTTTTCCACTAGTAATTACTCGTGGGACCGCCCCCTTTTTCAGTACCTTTTTCTCTGGGGTTCCAAGTGTACCATGCTGGCCTTAAAATGTGACGTGAGAACACTGATTGGTCAGGGGGTGGAGTCACTGGTTGGTTGAGGAACTTTCACAACAACAAGATCCGCAATTTGCAATAACTTGAACTCGAAGAGCGGCTGGATTTATTAAAAAAAAAAAAAAAAAATTAACAAAAAAGGAAAACACCGTGGTCTAATACTGAAGTGCAGGCATTTTTTTGTGCTTGGTGGCTGACGACAAAATTCAGAGCAAGCAAGATGAAGCTTCGCCGATCCCAGACTGTCCCTGGTCCTCTCCACAGGAGCCTTGGAGCCCCCTCAGGCCGTGCAGGGCATCTTCTCCCCAGCTCTGAGCTCCACTGGTCACTGCAGAGGATCTTAGGAGCTGTCGACCCACAGGGGTGCGCAAGGCTGGACCCTGAGCCCCGGTAGGCAGGGGCAAACTGGGACGGGTCTGGGACAGAGGGTGGAAACAATTTTAAAAAACATTTTATGTTCATGTTTTTTTTTTTTTTTTTAATCAGTGAAAATAATAAAAAAAAAAATGGTACCAGCTTTATCGTGGAATCCTGTTTTCACGTTAATGACTTTATTAAATTATCTGTTAACGTTAACTCAGCTGAAAAATCATAAAAATACACCAAATTATGGTCTCTCTCAGAAATATTTCCCTCAAATATGTTTAAAAAGAGCTACAGCCTTTAGTTCAATTTTATTCTAACCCACAGATGTACAAATCACAAAACAAGAATTAAACTTTAAAGCAAAGAAAAATAATAATACCAAAATCTGTAAATAAGAAACAAAACCACGTTTCTAAATTGAACAATAAAAGTAGACACAATGAGTGAAAATGCATCAAATGAAGAAGAAAAACTATAACATTCTAAATATAGATGTTTTTTTAGATTCTCGTTCATCAGAGATTTAAAAGTGAACTAACGTTCATTAAAAATTTATTTGCAGGATATATACTGTATATATATATATATTTATATACATATACACATATACTGTACATATACACACACACACACACACACACACACATACATATATACAGTATATACTGTATATATAC
>JARVLU010001196.1:34500727-34513874 GCA_031762415.1 Simpsonichthys santanae | reverse complement strand
GTCACTGGGGGCGGAGCCGTAAGTACGGAGCGCCGTAGGTCGATGGCGCCGTAGGTCGAGGACAACCTGTATATGTATTTGTATATGTATCTATTTACTCAACATTTGCTGAACATCCAGCTCGTAGTGAAGTTGGGTGACATTCTGAGGTGGTAATTTCTTAGGGATTATTTTAATCTTGCACAATGTCTCAATGTCTGAGCACGAATGTTGCTTTATTTCATAAATTGGATCAAGATCATGTTTCCATTATTTGATGCTGTGGCTTTTTTTTTTTTTTAAGGTGAAAGCTGTAATGCTATATAAGAAAAATCATACAAATGTAATTTGTACAACTAATGTAATAGATACATATCACATTTCTGACAACTACAATTTTGTTTTACATATGTATGACAGCAAAATCCATGTTGAGCATCCAGTAATCAAATTTAGAAGCAATTAAAACACCTAATGTCATCCTAATGTAACAGACTCTCCTAAATAATTAACTTTTATGAAGAGGATGCTTTCGATGCCACTTCGACCTACCCAAAGGTGCTTTGCTGCAGTCATGGAGGAGCATGAGTGAAATCATTATACCATTATAGAAACTGTTATCTTCTTTACACTAGCTTCATTTGCCTGCTTCATATTAACAATCCGGATTAAAGTGAGACAGAAACTAAACAGAACAAACATCCAAACAGGTGGGTTTTTAAAGAGCATCACCCACTCTCTCATCAGTGTGCCTCAATGCCTTCTTATCACTGAACTGTAGGAATTAGAGGATAGAGAAAGTGACAGCCAGCGAACATCAGAAGTCGACATAGGCTGTTAAGTGGAGTGGTGTAAACATGATTTTTGCCCTCTGTTCCACCTCTGCTCTGCTCTGCTCACAGATGCTGTTTGCCTCAGAGCTTATTTCTGGCATCCACTTTTGCTGCTTTACTAAATTCCAAAAATCAGACTCACTGAAGCATCTCCCTCAGTCACGTGGATATGCTTATTTATTTATATTTCCACTGCGCTGTCTGCACTGTTCGTCTCGCTTTCCGCACGTGACTCTGATTTTTTTTTCCCCCCTTCCCACCTTTCCACTCCTAACTTGATTTTCTCAAACAGGAGCCAACTACTGCTAGTTCAAGCAACCGTGAACAGATGTTGGCAACGATAGCCTGAGCTTTCTGAAGGATCCGTCCTTACAGTTTTTCCTGCGAAATTGGAGAGAACGCACTCACGTCATCCAGTTTAACCGGAGTGGTAAAGCCCTGTAGCAAAACTGACTGAATCTCAGCTCCGAGAAAATGAGCATGAAGGTTGGTGCGTTGAGCTTTATGGGGAAATCTCCAAAGGCGTCACATGCAAGCTGACCCCTAACAGATCCAATACCATTCTTCCCAGCTGATCCATCAAATACAGCTAGAATAATGAATTGTCTTTAAACCGTTTGGCCTCTAACTCATAAGGATCAGCTTGACTGTGTGAGAGAATACATTTTAAAGTGAGTAAACAAATGTATCCTAGAATATTTGTAAATAAAACGTTCCCTCATATGATTTCACTGTTAACTGCCAAGAATAAAACCTCAACCTCTCTGTTCTCAGGGGTAAAATGACATAATTGTAAGATCATCAAGTCAAACCGGCCATTCATCACTTATTTTTATGGGCTGGGAAGAAATTTAAGATGGCGGCATTGATTTGTTTCAAACACAAAAGCAGAGAGCGATGGTGAAAAGCTGGTTATCCTAATGAAAGGATGATTTTGCTTTCTTAAGCTGGGGGAGGAACTTTGAGGTTTTAACCGCTCTATTCAGCTCTCTTCCTGTGGCTTTCACCGCCACAGGACGAACCGACTGAGTGACATTCCTATTAGACACTTAAAAAGCTGCTGAGAACGATTCGCCAAGAAGAACTTCCATTGTGGGGTTGCGTAATTGTCTTTACTTTTAACATGGCCTCCAATGCCCATTGGTAATTAGTTGATTAATCAAATCTGACGACTTGTCAAACTTTCTCCCAGGAGATTTCTGAACTGCATGTAAATGAGCAAAGCACTTGCTGGAAAGCATTACGTGAAGCTCGTTTTCCTTGCTATAGATCATCTTCCCCTCTTCCTTGTTTCCCCATCCAACTTCTTTCTCCACCTCTTTTCCTGAGCGCGAGGACTGATTAAAATCGGGGAGTGGTTCATTAGATTCTGACAAATGACACCACATCTGCAGAACCAATGTCCTTGGAGAAACCTGTTTACACAGATGACTCACAACAGCCGATGCCATCTAAACAGCAAAAGCTGTCCCCAAGCTAATTGAAACAAGGTGCTCTGTGGCCCTGATATCTGCTGTGGTGACAAGTTATGCAGCTCCTACGAATCCACCCACCCCCACCCAAAAAAAAAAAACAAAAAACAAATCGGAGGTTGATTAAATTCTGGTTTCCTTAAGTGCTCCATCAGTGTTGCATCCCACAGTGAGAAAATAGCTTTTCAGTGAAACAAACAACTTGCTGAGGACATTTTATCTTCCTGACACAGGTACGGGGCTGGATAACAAACAGGTGTGCTATAAATTGCTTGTGTCAATCTGGTAGTAGCACACATATGGGTTCATCTATGTCTTCTAAAGCTTTGTACAGCGGTGATGCAACAAGCTAATTTCAAATACTTTGCTTTTAAACACACTTTAAAGGCTTTTTGTTTAATAAAGGGTGCTAAGGCTCCATGTGATGAAGCAGTTTCAAGAAGTGAAACGCCTCCTACCTGCAGAAATTACACCCCCCTTTTCCTCCAACAGCAATGTCAGGCTTTTGCATTACAAACACTTTGCGGGACTTGGTGAAAAATCATCAAATGTATTTATAGTCCGGTGGTTGGGGGGTCTCTGATATGGTTGAGACGTTAGTACAAACTCGTCTGAAAAAAACATTAAAATTAGTTGTTTTTTTGGGGGGGGTTGTTAAATTTTCAACTCTAATTCCCAAAAAGTCGGTCCATTTGATAAAGTGTGGTTTTAAAAAAAAAACAACATGAAATGATTTGCAAATCACTGCATTCTGTTTTATTATACATTTTACACGTCCAAACTATTTTGCAATTGGGGTTGTATTTACAGTGAACAAATCTATAGAACTATTGCTATGTTACCTTTTTTTTCTCCAGAAAACTTTCTGGTAGCATTACTCAGACCAAATACAGCATCCTTAAACAGCAGCCATCACCATCCATGTTTCAGCCAGACTTTTCTGTAGCTGCTTGGGGGCAAGAAGAGGCACGCTGAGTTAATGAGGCATCGGAATATTCTTTAAACCTCTATTAAGAGCAGCCAATGTCAAGGCAGCACAGAGCACTTCAGAAATACACAGGGAAATGTGGTGCCCACCCTGCAGTTCACCTCTAATATTATTCACGTCAAACTAACAAAGAGAAAGAACCTCTAAAATGCACTCATACATTTTGTGAAGCCAAGCATTGACAATCAAACACTCAAACAGGGTAATATTTTACATTTTCTGTAAAAAAAAAAAAAAAAAGCAAATACCACCTGTATATTACTACTAAAACACAGACTTGTTGCACCTGCATGAGACTCAAAGGCGAACTTACTCTGTTTCCTGTATGTTTCAGACAAAAGCACCAAACTGTTTAATGATTCAGGGCTGCTGTTATCATTTTTTTAGGCTTCTCTGAAATTTGTTGGGGCACCCCATTGGAGCTGAGGGTCTAAACTGCACTTTAGGAGGACGATGAGAGAGGCTGCTAGTTTGTCCTTTAACCTGACACTGTTGCTGTGGGAACTGGCAACATGCTTTTAAGGCTTATGATCCCCTTTGGGAAATTCAGTCCTTCTACCATGTAAAGGTATAGAACACTTGCAAGTTGTATCCAGCCAGCTTATTACTTTAGAGGATACAAAAAGGTGACCAGGTGCTCTGTGATATTTAATATTCTGGACGTGTTTTGGCATGACTGGAGCTACAAAGTATTTTACAGTTATCAAACTGTCAAGCAGAAAAAAAAAAAAAAACATACTGGTATATATTTTTTAACCTTAATGGTGATTTTGATAAAACTGAGATGTTTATTCTCTACAAAAATTACATTGCTATGGGATAATGTTAGGGTAAAATTTCACAAACTGTTGAAAAATTCAACAAAGAGAAGCACCTTGGTTCCACAGAGGACTAAGGATAGTGTTGCATCAGCAAGTAGGACGTGAACTTTCTAAGAAGACAACATAAAGAGAAACTCACGGCCAACAGTTTAATAAATGGGGTGCAGGAACATTTCCAGATCAATAATTTTTGCAGTCCCTCCTCATTTACTCTTGCCCTTCTTTTTGCAGCTTCTCTCTGATTCCATCCAATTTGCTTCTGTCCTGCATCTGAAGCATTTACTGGTGAACTCATCTGGGTATTGGGGTATTATTCTAGATATTATAGGGCTTTGGGAAGCTCAATCAGCTTCCCCCACAAGAAAGCAACTTTCCTCCTGGCATAGCTATTAATATAAATTTCAACCATGGCTGATGTACTGGAATAAATGCTTCCTGCCAACTAGCATCACAATGTTTCAGAAAACTGCTCAATATAAATCATTAAAAGATACAAAAAAGACAATGTTTGATCAACAGAATGCCACCATTTAGAATAATATTTTCTACAACTATTGAACCCGATAACATGTTCCTTAATTTAAAGTGTTTAAACATAATTAATAATAATTAATTAATTGATTGAACACATTGTGTCTGTAATATTATGTTTCAAGTTCTGCTTGTGCCATTCTATTTGAACAAGCAGCATAACGATGTCCCCTGTTGATAAAATATTTGAATAGTGAATGTTTGTACTTTCCGAGATGTATTTTTCTGAACAGAAATTGTACAGGGAATGAAAGTAAATCCTAATACTTTGGTGTAAGATATTCAAGTGGGTAGGTGTTACACTGTGTACAAGAAGAGGTAGGTTTTTATTTAAATTTTCTTGTCCGTGGCGGCGCAGAGTGAAATATTCTAGTGAGTGGTGGGTGTAATTTTATCCACGACTAGACACAATGGCAAGGGGTGGCCAATGGTGGCCTTGGTCCCTCTGTACCATCCTCTGAGCAACCTTGGTTACACAATAAGCGAGAGACATACTAATGTGGCCATGCCAGATCAGACATCGCCCAGATTAACAAGGTCTGTATCAGATGTTGGAGAACCAGGACATTCTGATGAGAAATGGGCTACTGGAACAAGACATGCACGCACTAGGGGAGAGAATGTAACAATGTTGGAATGTTACTATGCAAGCAAGCCTAGAGAGAGGGTCTATATGAGAAGAATGTGGGAACTATGGAAACTTTGATATCCATCATCCAGATTGACACAGAAACAACTTCATACCCAGTGTTCCTACATTAAAAAAAAAATCTGTTATTGTACCTAGAGATTGATGAGGTACAACAAAATGATATGGCAAGGGCAGCTGACCTAAAAATGAAGACTGTGACCAAGCTAGGCACCTACAACCTGCACCCCTTGACAAGGCTAAGTGACAATTCTTCTGAAGTCTTCTATAAGACATGAATGCAGCATCACTAAGTATTCCTACTGACACCAGTAGAGACCAATAAGCTGGTATATGTCACAGCCAAAGTGATCTTTGACTTGCTTGAATCAAGCCTACAATGAATAAAGAGCATTGCTCGCCATGGAGAAGGAGGCTGGAAGAGAAACGAGCCAGCTGTTCGAGAAAACAAAAGGTGCACTGAGTCAAGAGCCACCACAAAAAATACCACAACACATCTCTAGAGACTGCCAATAAATGCCTCACCGCTCTGGTCACTCGCCTGCAGAGGTACACTCATGAAGAAGAAGCCAAGAGGATAAATAGGGTAGTCTCCACCACACCATTCAGAGTGTACTGTCAATGGCAGGGGAACAACATGAGAGTTGAGACAGAGCAATCCTGGATAAGCATGTAGGAGAAAGAGACATCATACAATAATGCTCCATAGCTACAAGTTCTAAGATGTCTCTCTGTAATCTCTCAGAACAAGAACCAGGGCTCATTACAGTGGCAGACAATCAAGACAGAGTCTTAGGAACAAAGAGCTGGACTGCACTTGGGCCTGACATGATCCACATTTACTGGCTAAAGAAACTGACTGCTCTCAATGAACGCTTGGCAGCACAGATGAACCAGCTACTAATGGAAGGGTCAACACCGTAATCTCCAAGAACAAGTGCTAATTACAGTGGTAGACATTCAAGATAGTGATTGACCCAAGGCTGAACAGTCTTGATCATGACAGACCCCCAGAAAGGGGTAATCCCGTCCAACTAGCAGCCAATCACCTGCCTCTGTACAACATGGACGATTCTATCATCACAGCAGCTAAGCTGAATAGGCACATGGTGCAACTGTGACCTTTTGGATTCACAAATACAGACAAACACCAAAATGGAAGTTGACAGTTTTTTTTTTTTTCAGTTATCACGCTTATAAGACAGACATTGATGGTGGCAGTCATCTTGGATTTTGACGTGGCAACCCGATTTTCAAAATTAATCTTTCTAATCCCTAGGTGTAGCCACACACAAAAAACGGAAGTTGGTAACTCCTTTTTTTTATTATAATGATTAAAACTATGTTTCTGCTCTAGGATGGATACAAAAA
The DNA here is from genome assembly GCA_031762415.1 of Simpsonichthys santanae. Lineage (NCBI taxonomy): Eukaryota > Metazoa > Chordata > Actinopteri > Cyprinodontiformes > Rivulidae > Simpsonichthys > Simpsonichthys santanae. The sequence continues at coordinate 34,507,230 of JARVLU010001196.1, read as the reverse complement.
CAGAGTTTCTTTAAAATCTGACTCCAACCAGATCCATCTAATTTGATCTGTTAAACTAGTTATTTAAATATGTAGCCTGTGAGACAGTGGGTCTAATTATTTTAAACATTGGTGCCAAACAAACTATGATGCATGCATTATGCAAATTTGCTTTACCGTGATAAAGGAGGTTCAAGAGGAAAAACCTACTTCCTTCTGTGGGAGAGAATAACTTATGGTTTTGTGCATTGAATCTCTCTGGAATAGCCTGGAAATCATGATAATGAGTCTTCAATGTACAGCTTTATGGCTTCTAATTGTATGATGTTTAACAGCTGAGTATATTTATCACAGAAAAATTCACATAGACAAAATGTCTTTTTAACCGCTGAGAACCAGGAGCGATTTCGTAGCTTTTACCTGAACAACGTGCACGCCTTTTAATGGCTGCAACGTCTTTAAAAACAAAAAAAGACAATCTGTAACTGAACAGACTCAAGTCATGTGCCAATGCATTGTTCACTTTGCTCACACAATAAAATTATACAGACAAATGAGAATACACAAAAAGACTGCTGGGACGACTGTGTTATGGTTGGTTAATTTAAGCAATCAATGAAAAGCAGAAATGGAAAATTACTTCAGTGCCTTTGCTTTGTTTCACCATACGAGGTACAGAACTTCGTGTCAAACAGTCCGTCTCCTTGAAACAAACTAACTTAATTCAAGCTGATGCATAGTGATTTTCTGACATAAGATTACTTCCTCAGTTTCCAGTATCTAAAGGTTAATCTCCTTTGAGATTTTTATCACATCACTAATTTGGCTACTCTGGATTGCAGGTAATGTCCTCACATCCTCTAAAAGCAGCTTTGTATTATCTTGTGGGAAAAATAGCACACAGAATCAGAGGAAACAGAAACAAACGATACTGTAAGGGGACAGCTGTTCGTTTCACAACAAGCATGGCATTTCAGAGACACAAGACTCAACATGCAAAGCGATGCGAGTTAGAACACGCCAGATTCCCAGAAACCAAGCAAAAAAAAAGAAAAGGGAGGAGGAGGGGTGTCGTTCAAGTTCGACCAGACCAAAACTGTCACAGTCTCGCAATACCACACACACAGCTGCTACCAATCACATGAAGATCCCCTCGTTTGTTGGCTGTATAGTGAGATCTGGTTGATAATGTAGCTGGGGCTTTGGGTGCACAATAAATTCCCCCGTGGATTAGAACCAAGAGGAACCACAGTTCATGTGTGCCAGCAATTATGTGGAAGGCTGGGAGCCTGAATCAGTTTTGCTCAGCGTTTTGTTTCCCCCAGAACACAGAAGAGTCAAAAGAAGGAGCTCAGCTGCAACAGAGAAACGAGCCGGTCGGGGAAATGGGAGTGTGATGTGAGCAAATTATGATCAATACAGTACCCTCACCTAAAAACCCCAATTTCCTTGATGTTTTTTTAGGTGCAGATGATAAACCTGTGTTAGTTTGCTCCCACACAGGATGAAAAAGAGTTGTGGTTAGTGTGTGTGGGGCTCTGATACTTAAACAATGAGGGGATTATAGTTTCCCTCATCTAACCTGCCTCAAATACAGGACTCTACATAGGAAACACAAAGATGATTTGATGAACTCATTATTGTTATTTTTTTTTAATGTAAGCTTAATCTGAATCAAAAGCTTTTATTTTATAAAAGGCTACTGCATTGATGAAGCCATGCCAGGGTTGCTGAAGAGAAAGAGCCAAGAGGACAAGCGCTGTACGCCTACCTGTGATGTTGACGTCAACGATGCCGGTGCGAGTCCCGATGCCGTTGGTGGCGTCGCAGACGTAGGTCCCTGCCAGGTCGTAGGTCACCGGCCCCTTGAAGAACAGAGTGTTGTTCTTGATCTCCACGTTGCTGGGTAGGGAGCCGTTGAGTCTGTGGTGAGAAAGAGAGGCAATAATGCAGACCACATAAAAAAAAAAGGAGAATGACTCCAAACCACAGAAAAAAAAAATAAATAAATACATCCCTCCTCGATACAGCAAGGCAATTCAAAAAACAGTCTCTCGTGCAAAACAGCCCTGCATGTAGGGGTGAGATGGATACCAAGAATATTTGACAGCTTTGTATTTCAGCTGTCATCCATCAAGTCCAAACAAAATTATGAGGACAGGGAATCCCAGCAGGCTCAAACAGGTAAGATATAGCTGATGCTTGAGGATGGCCTGCTTCAGCATGTGGAATACAAAACTGACAGTGGCGGTAGGGGAACAGGGTAGGGATGGGGGTGGGTGGGGGGGGCTCCTTCCTCATCTACAGCACAGCTCAGACGTCTGAACCCAAAACTCAAGGGAGCTGTCAGGAGAGGCGGCTGATCAAGTGATAAATGCAGAATCTACTGAACGCTAGGTTGCCATTGAGACGCGAGGCCCAGTTTTTTTTTTTTCCTGAAGGTGTTTGTCTTTATGGTTCACCGTCCTCACTGTGTTCAGACTCGCCCGTGTCCTTTGATCGGGGCCTGCCCACTCCGAGGTCACAGATCATGAACACAGCAGCCCCTCTACTCCATTATCTGCACCACTTTTATGGCCACAGGCTGGAAAAGATCTCAACTTTCGTGACAATTAGCCGTTTCCTGTCGCCTTCCCCTCTATCAGCTTCATCAGCTGCTTTGAATGGGCTCAGCTTAGGCAGAATTACAAATACAATTGTGATCCCGCTGAATGGCTCTCCGCTCTGACAGCGACGACAATGACGACGCTGCAAAGATGTTCTTTTGTCATGCCTGGGTCAGAAAAACACTTTGAGAGGATCTAATGCGTAAGAACATTAAAAAACAATATGGTGCCTCGTTTAGTGAAATGAGAGAATGCAAGATGAGATTACAGAGTGGGAAACAAAGTTAGGTCTCATGCTAACAATGGTCACAAATCAGGCACTTGAGGTTTAACTAAACAGGCTTTTAACAAGGTTCTTCAATGACGGCAGGAGAGAGGAAGCTGTAATAGGAAATGAATGCCATAAAAAAGACCATGTTAAAACAATTCAAGAAAAAAAGTTTTAAAAAGCTGAGCTAGAGTTGTTTTTCCATTGGCCACCTTAGTGAAGCAGTCACAGTGGAACCACAAACACCCCCCCGATACAGTATGTCACGATTCAATAATCAGTTAACTTGTGAGCCTCTATCAAATGCTGAGTTCTGCAAAGCCCAATTGATTTGCTGCAGAAATGAAAGGCTTGCAAACTGCGATTCACCACTGGTTCTGCCGTGGACAGCCTTGTATGCATTTGTGTGATTTGTGCCTGTCTGTGTTGTGTGCACGAGCGGAGCCTGAGGGGCAGCAAAATGAAAGACTGACAAACAGCTTGAGAGTGATACAGATTTTTTTGAAGACAGGCTTGGCTCCTCATGCACGCACGCTTTGTGTGCAGATGTTGATGTGTGGAGGCTGCAGCAATCGGACATCCTGGCTTCACTTGAAACCGTGGGACTTTTGTGAAGGTGAAAGTTATTTTTAGGAGTGGGGGGAAACTGCATTCATCATTGCATATCTGAAAGAAATGAAAATGTATTCCTAAAAAAAAAACAAAAAAAAAAAAAAAAACAAAATTACTAATAATATACTTGCTGTGTTCTTACTGACAATCAAATACAAAAGAAGACTTCATGCAACAAAGAATCTTTTCTCAAAGGAAAATATGATTTTGCCAAACAGATATAATAACTAAAAGTTATTTTGTTCAATTAAGCTGATCTTTTATCTTTGCACATTTATTCTGTTCTTGTCCTCCCTGTAATCAGTGGGAGCTCTACTTCTGCACACTCTGGCTCAAATAAACAGCGACAGCAGCCGGATTCAAATGCCTGATTCAAACTGAACAAAATATTTAGCTTTTATATGTAGAAACACATCGATTAGCTACAGCATTATGTCAGCAGACAGGCCAAGTAACGTTGCTTGTCTCATTATTTTGCAACAAACGAGTATAGTTGTTAGACCAGTAGTTTTTATTGACTAACAAGGTCAAATACAACTGAGACATTGTGTTTTCTGCTAAAAGACAGTGTGAATATGAAGTGCTGAATTACTATGCTGAAATTAGCCAAAGAAGCTGCAACAATGTTATTAAGGCAAAAAGAAGCAGAACACTAGCTAACATCTGAATGGAATAAAACACAAGCTTGAAGCTAAAAATAGCAAAATGCTAGCTAGAAGCAAGAAAGGGTAAGCTAAAAAAAAAAAAAAAAAAAAAAAAACATTTAAAGCTAAAAGTAGCCAAAGCTTAACTAAATGTTAAAAGTGGAAAAGCCCTAGCTAAAAGCTGTAAAGTGTGAGTTAAAAGAAGCTAAATGAAAATTAAAACTTGTACTTAAAAGCTAAAATCAACAGAGCAGTAGCTAAAAGACAAAACAGCCAAAGGCTATCTGAAAGCTAAAAATAGTAAAATGATTGCTAAAAAAAAAAGTTGCACAAGAGGTAAAAAAAAAATAAAAAAATAAAAAAACAAGTATGCTGAAGCAAATTAAAAAAATAACAAGATTTTTGAAGAAACTGAAAATAGTTCAATCTATTTTTACATTAAATATCTTGTGAACAAAGTTAAATAATTTGAAACTGGACAAAAGTTACAAAAAAAAAAAACAACACTTACAGTACTCATTTCCTGAATGAGCTAACATTTTGCTATAATAATGGCTAAAGTAGTAGTTTGTCGTACAATTACTGTAGTTTGCAGTAGATGTAATTGGGACCCTGTGTACACAATTTTCTGCCACCACATGCACCACATGCAATGTCAATGACAATAAAGAACCTTGACCTTGACTGCATACATGCAATACATTACTGTATTTCTTAGTTCATATCTTATATCTTATTACTGTTTTTCTTTACAATTTATACTTTTGTTGGATGTAACTGGGACCCAGTTTCATTCCACCACATGTACCACATGTGGTGCGTATGGCAAATAAAGAAACTTTGACTGTGACTTTGATAAATGCATGGAATAATAAAAATAACCAACAAACAATAATGTTAACTTTGAAATACACATTTCTTTTTCAAATTAAAATAATAAAAATACTGTATCTTATTGGCTTAGGGATAATAAACTGATGGTGTCATTAAACAAATTTGTTGCTAATCAAGCAGATGTTATTATCCTAATGAGAAACAACTGCCATGGAAATCCATATAAGGAGAATGGAGATCGCTCTTCTTTGGATACACTTTATCTCCGAGGATGATATGTGGGAAGATACAGGTATGTGCCACCTCAGACTGAGAACAGCTGGTGAGTCATATATTTTAGGGTTTTCCAAGTTAGACATAATTTGCTAGTTTTTTTTTTTTTTTTTTTTTAAATCATGGTGTGCATTAGGTCTTCTTCTGAAGGGAGGGAAAAAAAAAAAAAAAACATCTCAACACTTTCTGCAAATTGTACGTAGGACATGAGTGGGACCCACAAGACCAGTTTAGGAAAGGCTAAAACAGCACAAAAACTAATCAGAGGTGTTCTCTGGAACTCTAAACTCTCCAGATACCAATCTGACTGGATCTGACACAGATGCTACACCATAAAGTCTCCATTCCACAACCCACATCCCTGCAGAAGACATGCCAGGACAACCTGACACATTGTTTCTCCGTGCATTGACAGATCATTTTTGGTCTTTTGCACAAATTTTCCCAACTCAATTTGAAGCGGGTGGGCGGTCATCTCTACAACATCTTGGATGAGATTTGGTTTCACACACGTCCTCACCCACCAGAACCAACAACATGGAAACAGAAAGGAATGACACAACTTCAGATAAAAGAAGTGAAACATGAACAAACAGATTTATCTCTGTCTGCATCTTTTCCAAAATGCTGATTTGATCTGATGTTTAACAAGACGTTTTCCAACTCAATGAGATTACTGACATCTTCTGAGGGTGGCAGATTGTTGCACATATTTATACATTTGTAAAGTAAAGTAAAGTGCTATGTCATCATTGTATGTTCCCATACAATCAGTGGTGTAGTCTTCATTTTAGTAGTGGGTATACCACAGTAAAGCTAGTTTTATGTTGGATACCGCTGAAGCCACGGAGCGCGAATGTCCAACGTCCAATCTAAAACTAACTTTACCATGGTCAGTTTGTATACTGTGCTTAGAATACACTGGTTAGTACAATGTAATTGTCAATTTATTTGGAGTTTTAAGCATATTGAACATTTCCAAATTCCTCTGATTATACAGGTGGTCACCGACTTACGGCGCCATCGACCTACGGCGCTCCGTACTTACGGCGGCGCCCCCAGTGATGTCATTGCGCCGTTCGTTGCCTTTTTTATGCAGCATTTTATATTTATTTCAGTTTTTTTAGGGTATTTTGTTAACTAACTGCTTGGAAACACATTAAAACACATTAAAACGGCTGTTTGAAGTTGTTTTACATTGAAAAAAAACGTGTTTAAAAAGATGTTACCGATCGCCGTTTTAGTTTCGGTTTCGATTTGCGGCCGTATATGCGGAAATACGGCGCC
>JARVLU010001196.1:34490060-34500627 GCA_031762415.1 Simpsonichthys santanae | reverse complement strand
AATAATAATAATAATAATAATAATAATAATAATAATAATAATAATAATAATAATAATAATAATAATAATAAAAAGAAAGAATGGAATATACAACAAAAAATAAGTCTTGGATGAGATAAATACTTGGTTATGGTTGAGAGTTATTGCAGTTATTTATTTCTAAGTAATAATGGTTAATCTACATATTTAATTGTGTTAAAAATGTAAAAACAAAACTTTAATTGTGTTGCACTTTGAACATTGTTGTTTTGTTTTATTCCATTTTTGTTGTTTTTGTTTTAGCAAAATATGCCACTATCTTGTTTTGTGTGACTTGATGTAAGATTTTGTTTCGTATTTCCTTTGGTTTCTTTGCCCGTTGATGAAATCCTAACCAGGCATTTTTTTTTAAACAATCTATAGAAACAAAATAAATAAAAAAAAGTCATATCTTCAAAATTCATTCTGCAATTTATCCCTCAGTTATCCTAACATCATCTAACCCATGGACAGAATAGTCTTGATAATCTTAATTATAATCGTTTCAGATTTTAAGCTTGTCTTGTCAATATTATTTTGCCTATTTTATGACTTCCCCACCAAAAGTATTGTTTTTAATTAGTTTTCAGATGAACTTAGAAATATACCAAAACTAAAAGATTTGCACAATTTTCCTAAGATGCATAAGTTTAGCTGACTTAAAAAAAAAATAAAATAAAAAAAATAAATAAATAAATAATCTCTTAAACAATCTGTTGAAATCAGGTTTTGAGGCTATAGTGCAAAAATGCCTCCCACATACCTAAAACCACTTCTAATTTACTCAGACTTTAAGACTTTGTCATGTAAACTAGAAAGGCCAGAAGTTATTTAGCAGCCAGGTGTTGTTTTCTGATTCTGCCACAAGACTCCCATAACTGCTGCAGGAACTTTGCAACAATTTAAGTGCACTGTAAACTAATGAGTGTGTAGCAGAACAGTAGTTTCCTGATTCAAGACTCTCTAAAGGCAGAGAAACATGAAACATAAGTCTGTAGTTCATTGGAGAGGACAGAAATAATCTGTTTATTATTTCCATCCTGGCAGAGGCTGAGAGAGCGGCGGCCATGCTAACAAGACTGTTGAAGAAAGCAGACAGGAAGCAGTGGATGTGGGAGGAGGAGCAGATGATGGCGCAGTCGTTCTGTGTGATTAAAAATATATTATTACCTGGATAATATGAGACAGATGGTACACGAAGCAGATCAGGATTTGAAATACCATGATTTGATCACTATTTGATTTTTAAGTTGGTTGTTCTGCAAATGTTGGAACAATAATAGCGCATTACAGAAAAAAAATGTCAAGATGTTAGGCTGATGAGATTAAAAATGAGATTAAGCAACAGTTAGGCTTTAAAAAGGTGCATCCAAGAGCTTAATTTGGGCAAAATCATCTCGTACTCCTGAACAAACAACATAAACTGAATAAAACTTCTACACCGCTGTGTACATTTGGAGAAAAAGGGTGGAGCACTTGCAATCTGTTATGGAAATGATAGAGGAAGTGCTCCCAGCTCCATCTGCAGCCCCAGAACGTTGGCAGAACACGTGGTCTGTCTGAAGAATACAATTAATTACGTTCTCTTCCGAGGCTTCCAGATGTGAAAAGCTGCACAGACTATTTGAATGTTTGAGTGTTTGCCACAGTCACATTGAAACTGATTTCTAATCTTAAAAAGTTAAAATACTCACGACATTAAAAAAAAAAAAAAAAGTGATGTTCAGAGACTAAACAGGTGTTCCCCTCAGAAAATATCTGAAAACCAAAGCTACTCAAATGTTTGGGACAAAAAATATATAATATTCATTCAACCTTTATTTAGGCAGGTTAATCTCATTGAGCCTCGAGGACTCATTTACAAGAGAGACCTGGATATACAAGATCTACATACTGATAATTGTTACGGAAACATTTAACTGCCGTTTAACGTATCAATGACATGTGTCTAATGATATGTCATGTATCACTGGGCACTTTTAAGAGGGTACACTGAAAATTTTAAGCTTTTCTTGTGGGTATACTCCACATACCCGCACATCACATAGACTACACCACTGCATACAATGGCAAAATTAGATATCCGCATTTAGCCCATCGCACAGGAGATGCACCCAGGTGGAGCAGTGGGCAGCTATGCAAGCACCTGGAGAGCAAATAGGGATTAGGTGCCTTGCTCGAGGATGGCAGAGTCAAACAGCGGCTTTCTGGTCCCAAGTCGGCTACCCTACATCTACCCCACTCCGGCCCAAACTTGGTCAAACTTGAGCCGAGATCTTAACTGCCCAACGCCATGACCTGTTTCTGTGTTTGTTTGCTAAATATTTCATGAATCAATGGACATATTTTGATGTGATTATTTTTATAATGTTCTTAGACTCCTAAAATATTAGAACTAGCATTCCTTGAAAGAGCCACTTTCGTGTGCTACTTAGGCGCTAAAGACTTACGGTAATTGAAAATGTGTTAGCATTTGGAGTATAAGATAAGGCATGGCTTAGGATTCCCAGCACTTCAGGAAAACACAATACTTGAGTAAATCCTTAAATGTCAGGGACTAGTTGATTCACACAAAATGCTCAGAACTTAGGTGGCGTCAAAGTCCCATTCAGAGATGACAGTAGGTACACTGTATTCTAGAGTGCATGCAAACGCAATAATTCCTAATGAATAATTATATTGTATGCCATCAGATACTAAAGTCAATTAATTACTAAAGGGAAAATAAAAAGATACTAAAGTCACCATAGCCAATCAGTAAGGGTACATATGCCATGTACACTGTAGGAGCTCAACATGGACTCAATGATATTGAATACTAGTATTAATACATGCACACATCAAAATCTTAGAAAGGTCATCATTTATTCAGGAGATCAGTTAAAATTCCCTGAGTTTCGATGTCTTTGTTAAAGTCCCTGAGTTCTCTGTCTGTAAAATGTGAACATGTTTTCCCTGATTTTCAAAATCACTGGGGACCCTGTTAACTACTATCACACCAAGGTTTAGCACATTATCTGTAAAACTGGCTGTTAGTTTTACCTTCTGCTTGTTGAGATGCATTAGCTGTGCAGGCCTTCTTTTAATTGTGTACTTTGTTGTAAAATGTGCCCTCAATAAAACACAAAGCACCTGTTTAGCAGTTATTAATGAAGACATTTAGGTTAAAATCCACACTTTTTTAAAGAATAAAATCAACAATAGCCACAAATCCTGGCTTCAATTAATAATGAATAATCTACCCACTAAGAATAATATAATCTTCAACCAACCAAACAACCATCCTTCCTCCCTCCCTCAAATGATCAAATGAACGATTCGTTGCTACTCATGTTCACAATTTGTTTTTGCTTCAAAAGAACTGATGCAATCTGTCATTCTGGCCTTCGTGACATCAGGACTGGCTGTACGTTCAACAAATCTGTGACTTAAACATCACTCCTGAAGGCCATTAAGTATCTGTGAGCTTCATACACAGCCACTGGCGACTAAAGAAATTAACCAACAGCTGTCCTTGTGTGGCTTTTAATCAACATGATTAATAGAATCTCATTTTCATAATAAAGATAAGCAAGCAAGCTAATTAGAGTTTGAAGTAACCGCACTGTGAAATGAAGTAAAAACAAAACACACTTTTTTTTAATTTATTTATAGAGTATTTTGTCTTTGATACATTGAAAATGTATTTTGGAGAGCAATGGGCTTTATATTTGCTAGAAAATAGATTTTCAATGGTAGAAAGGAAAGAAAAAACAAAGTCAGAAATCTTATCACACAAGTAATTCAGCTGTAAGGGATAAAATAAAGCAGCTTTGAAGCCCTCCTACAACCCATTGACTTTACTGGTGCCCACTCAGAAACTACAGTATGCTCCAAAAAGAGGCTCCAAAAATAAGCATAATAGGGAATGCCCTGTTACAAAGCACTTCACAAACGAAAAGCCATGAATTCCTTAAAGGTATGCATATTCACCGCTGCCTTTCATGCCTGAATTTTAAACTAAGATCATCTTATGCTGATTATTAACAGAGTTTATAACCAACTTAAGACGATCAATCTATTTCTATGGGGAAAATCTTTACATAAGGTTGGTTAAACTAAAAAAAAACACACAAAAAAAGAAACATTTTGTAGAATTTCAGGTAAAATCCTAAGGTGTCACATGACGTGTGAATGCATTGAGAATGACAGTTACCACCACCTCAAATTATAGCATAATATCTCATTTTTGTGACTTAGCTCATTATCCCTAAAAATGACTGATTTGTAGTAATTTGTACACTTGCTAATGACTTTTGTCTGTGTGACCAAGTTCAACTGGGTTGACTTTAAAGTGCCTGTGTAAAAAGAAAGGTATAAAAAGAAATTTGACATGATACACATGGTTTTATCCATTTTGTCACTTAATTGGCATATTTTCCTCCTAACTTCATGCAGCCAAGTCTCATACGACTTTATTCTCTTAATTTTATGGCTTTTTTAAAATATTTTTATTATTATTGTGGCCCTAAAGCTCCATCGTAGATTCCATAAAGTACATTCAATGTGTTGAGGCCAAGAACAAAAATACGAAAATTTGAAAAATATACAAATAACAGGAAGTAACACCAAGTACACATAAACCCCTCAAAGCTCAAGAACTCAGCTGATTGTGATCAGACCCAAACCAGAACTGTGGGATGGAGTTGGCTACACCTCCTTGCTCCTGTGATAGTGACGCAGCTCTGCCAGGCAGCTCCAGAGCGCTCCATCACAGCCTTGTTCTGACCTCCACAGTGAAGCCCAGGGGAACCTTCACAACAGATTTGGCATCTCATTTTCAGTGCAGCAATGGCCGTCCTCTCCTATCTGTCAGCTCTGTGCCCTCGTCTTTCTAGATCACATCTCTTCAGCCGCCTCCTCTTCTCTTCCTATCTCGCCTCGCTTCAGATAAATACAAAAAAAGAAAGAAAGCCCAAACAGGCACCCCTTCTTGGTGCCTTATTGAGCTGCTGTGTACGCATCAGTATCCCTGCATATAAAATAAATATAAATACAGAAGAAAGAAAAAAAGGAAGAATCTGCCTGTGTCTCATTAAATTCTCATAGATGGTGGAGTTGATCCAATGAGGGCACAGTAGTCTAATCATTCTCTTTCAGTTCAGTGAGATGATTCTTAACCTCACCTTCAATGAGAAGTTTATGGGCAAAAAAAAGCACTTTTATCTCACAAATTAAACCTGCAGTACTTGAATTAATAGCCTTAATCGCTTGCTTTGAAATGTACCACTTTTCTTATTTTATTTTCTGTTTGCATCAGTAAGCATAGATGTGCCAAAAAAGTGCAAATCCTAGCAAACAAATCATAATTCTACTGTAGCTGCATTCCTTGGGGCCATTTAGCAAAGTCATAAATTGTTAATCTGATATCTAATAATCTTCACGTCTGCACCTCTGCTTCTACGGAGTTTTCTGTAATCCTGTTTGAGAGAACAAGGCTGATCTCAGCCCTGCGTTATGCCGGCTTCCTTTAAAAAACTCGTATTTCTGCTTCAGCCCTCTCCTTTCTGTGTGCCGGGAAATATTGCTGCCTTCATGCCCACAGGAGAACAAAACAGCCCTAACGTTAACGCTTTCTCGCACATCTACCTGCATGTAGGCGCTTAGAGTTCAAACGGCCAACACAAAGCAGTGTGTTCTGTTGGCGTTGGTCTCCCAGTATCTGTGACCATCAGGCAAATAGGGGTGTATGTTGCAGATGTAATGGACCCATTGTCCTCCGCCTTGGGTTTTTATCTCCATTACATGTTTTACAATAAAACTAAAACACATTTCCATACAAGACAAAGAGATCTGGTGTGTTTTTGTCTTTGGTGATTGCTTAAGAGCATGGTGTATAAAATTGATGGGAACGCGTGCATTTGTTCAGCATTCCTATTCTGTGAAATTACCTTTCTCTGCCTTAGTAACCCCCATCTTTAGAACACTTTCTCTGCAGAAATCTAAGGTGGGAGAAGCGGCACGCAGGCAGGCTGTCTCGACTTCTGAGCACTAAGGGGTTTTGTTACGGTTTAGTCAGACTCACAGTTTCCACTGGTAGATTGTGACAGGGGGGTTAGCGTCGGCCCTGCAGGTCAGCTGCACATTCTGGCGGTTCAGGAACCAGTTCCCATCAAAGCCTTCGATCTTCACGTCAGGTTCATCTGCAGGAAAGGCACGCTGATGTCAGTTTGTCCCTCAGTGATAAACGAAGTGGGTGTTAAAGTTGTACCTCTGATAAAACGCAACATGACTTTAGAAAAACAGCAAACAGACTGTTCAACTCTCCCCGTATAGAAAAATAAAGCCTTGTAAATTTGTGCCACTTATGTGTATGTATGTATATATGCATGTAGGCTACATATGCATACAGTATGTATATATGTATAGCAGGTCAAGTCTCTCTTTTACATGAGTCCTCATGGCTCAGTGGGACTAACCTGTTTAAATAAAAGTTGAATGAAAAAATATGTGTATGCTTAGATGTGTATGTACTGTATACATATATAATCATGAATGTAGTACTCCTACCACCTTGTGCATGTGTATATTTGTCTTTCACATTTATGTATTCTGCTTCATTATTAAGATTATTTCTTACTTTTTTTTTCTGTATAATTAGACGTGTGGTTCCCAACCCTGGTCCTTGAGGAACACCACCCTGCACATTTTAGTTGTTTCCCTGCTTTGACACGCCTGATTTGAATGAACGGGTGGTTAATAGGCTTTGGCAGAACTTGAGGTAATAAAATCACTGAATCAGGGGTGTTGGAGCAGGGAAATAACTAAAACATGCAGGATGGCGTTCCTCAAGGACCATGGTTGGGAACCACTGAACAATGCTACTGGATGCCTTGAATTTCTCCCCTGAGATTAATAAAGTATCTATCTATCTACCTAGCTATGTAAATGTTTGTACTGAAATTAACACCCTTAATAAGAAAAAAGCAAACTGATAATTAATATTTTATGTCTTCAGAGGCCAAACTCTTTCAGCAGATAGTTCAGATTGGCTCTTCCCAAAATATTAAAACTGGGTGAAGTCTTTGTCCTTTATTGAACAACTCATCTATTAGACTGTTTACACTTCTATCTGTTTTTGTTCTGCTACAGTAAAACCCATTTCAATCAATATGATGCAAACCTGAAAGACAATTTTAAACTATTAATTAAAACATCTAGATATTCTCATTACAAGACATTAAAAATCTCTGTTTCGGTGAAGATTATTTTTTTCAATTCAGTAGCCGTTTGTACAAATTATAAAGGGGTTTGAATGTTTTAACAACATATAAAAAAAAACTACATTTTAACTATTATCTCTTTACGCTGCGATGAAAACCAAAATATTTGTCTCCAAGAGTTTCATCATTTAACAAGGGCAAGTTTCTTACACTGGACGTTGAGCACCACGCTGTCTGGGATCTTGTCATTTTGGTACGTCACGATGCACGTGAGCTTCTGTTTGTGGGTCTCCCGGCTCGGTATGACCATAAAGTTGCTCCGTACCGTCGTCGTCCCATTCTGGTTGCGGGTCTCCTGGTAAGACGCTTCGCCTTTCAACCTTGTGTCCCATTTGATCACGCTCGGCGGCTTCCCGTTGGCCGACACACAAGTTGCAACAGTCATCTTGCGCCTTTGGCCCCTGGCCACGATGGTGGGGGTTGTCAGCGTCATGCGTGTCATTGGTCGAGCTGTGAAGTAAAAAAATAATGAAACGTGTTTTTACGTTCTAAAACACTACAGAAGATGAACATTAACTAGCTACAACTAGCATTGGAAGTACGGTGATATAGATGTGAGTCTTCCCTTCCTCAAAGCTGAAACGGTAAAAGCTGCTATAGACGTAGACCACACATGCCAAACTAAATGTGCCGTCATCCAGACTGAATCTTTTGTGAGTTGCCAATTAGGAATCTAATTTAGGTGCATCAGTGAACACTGCTGGTTGGTTGTCTGCAAGCAGGTCGCTGACGTTCCCCGAGCCACTGCTGCCTAAAACCTCTCAAAAACATCAAATAAGCTGAAAAAGCCGCTCGGGGAACAGACTACTCAAGTCAAGTGCTTCTTTTTTTGTTTCCTTTACTGGGACTTAATGGAAAACACACCAGCACTTAATTACTAATTAACTCTATAGTCAGAGGTAGCCAACAACCTTTTCAAAGCTCCTCTTCTCAAGATAAACTACGTCTCAAGAACTCTTTTTTTCCCTGCAGGATGAGTTTGAAGAAAATTACACAGCCCAAAGTGTCCTTATTGATTTCTAGTCTTACCTTTCAAATTTATTGACTGCTATTTGTGGCACTTTGCTGTTAAATAATTTGACTTGATGTCACATAACGAGTGTGATTCTTTACATGTTCAATCTGTTTAACCATTTAAAAAAAAAAAAAAAAAAAAAAAAACTTGGTGGATTTTACAGCAGAGCCTCGAGCAGAGCAGTCGAGCTGTAAAAGCGTTTTTAATTTTGCCTTTCACCTAACTGGAAACCGTCAGCCTGACCTGGTGTTATATGAAGCTGAAACGTTCAGTTTCTGTCTAATGTCACTAACTGATGTGACAGTTTCACATCATTCATGTGATAAACAAAATCGTGTTTTAAAAGAAAACAACTTCTTAACTGATCCTAAGATGTGAAACCTGTTTTATATCCTTGTCTAAAACGTATCTAATTACAGCAACAGTTGCACAATCAGTTACGTGGAACATGTAGGTGCATGTAGGCGACGGATAATTCAGCAAAACCAGCAGCAGTAGTCAGGTTGTGGTTTCAATTATTATTATTATTTTTTTAATCGCTTAGATCGTTGATATGAAATAAAGGGATTGGGGATTTTTCTTTTCAAGTTTTATTATCTGACTTTGAAAGAAATGCAGTTGCTGAGAGATCTCATCTCTCTGCAAGTGAAGGAAATGTGCAATTACGCAAAGCACAAGCAAACTTAGAATATATTTACATCAATTAGACATCACAGGCGATGGGAATACAAACACAATCAAATCTTAGACACTAATTCAAAAACAAAGTGAGAGGCAAAGCCATAAAAGTTGGTTAACTACTGTAACTTAATTTTCTTTAAGTAGAGAAATAACTCTTAAAACAGAAGTATTTGTAGGGAAAAATGCTTTGTTTATATTTCAATTACGCCAAATTCTTAAAAAAAAAGACTTTCATCTACTTTAAACCTTACAACATATATACATTATAGGTACGTTGACAAGCTACTATACAGCAATGCAGTAACCTATGATGATGTCGTCCGCGTCGTGTCTGACGTTACTGACCCTGGCTAGCTTCTGGCATGTGCTCGTATGTGGCTGGCAAATACGAACTTTGTCTTAAATATTTGGCCGCAGGTCACACGGTATAACTGTCCTGCACTGTTGTAGGTGTAGTTGTAGGAGGGTTTAGGTCAGTTCATGCAAAATTTGTCGTATAACGTCTAACTTAGAAAGGTGAGAATTTAATCTATAGCGATGGCCCGAACAGGCAAATACCTGGTATAACTTTAACTTTGATTTGTGGTCTTGAGCTTAGAGTGGGGTTAATGAAAAAAAAAAATGGTGTAGTTTCATTAAATTATCTTGAGCAGATAAGAAGTTATAACCTGGACGAGCAAATACCATGTTTAAAAGTTGACCTTGACTTGAGACCTTGACCTTGAAGCAGGGCGCTGAAAAGATTATGTGATATGCCATTTACTGGAAGTACAAATCAGTATCAAGTTTTGTTACATTATCTTGAGTAGAGCAAAAGTTGTGGCCCGGACAAGAGAAAATTTAAGGACAGACATACGGAGACTGTTCCATACTACACACGTCTTTCAATGGGCATATAATAAAACTGGTTCTTTAGTTTTAATTTATTTGTAGTTGATGCCTTTGAGAAATACAATTTTAAGGGTCAACATTAGATAGATGACTGTGCAAAACTTTAATTGAAAAGTGAAAAATAATGTTGGACCGTAAAAAAATACCTTAAAATATAAACCTGTTTCGTATATTTGGCCATAGTTTCTCTAAAAAAATAATCTTTGATGAAGGTTTTCTGAATTAGATTTGACTACATAAATCTTTTGCATGTGGCATATTCTTACCATACACCGTCAGGTTGACCATGTTCTCCCGGTTGCCGGCAGGAAACGTGGTATACTCGCAGATGTAGGCCGCTTCATCGGACAGCTGTAAGTTGGAGAAAACGATGGTGGTGTCCTCCAGTGAGGGCGTACGGTGACGAACCTCTGGGTGCTTGAAGCTGACCCGCTCCCTAAACGGCGACAGGACCGACACGCCTAGAGCTGGGTTGGCGATGGCGACGTTCTGTTTTGTGCCATTGAGCAGCTTCTGCCAGGTAACCTGAGAAATCTTGATTTGCGGGTTGTTGTTGATGAAAATGCAGCGCAGTTCCACTTGCGAGCCAACGAAGCCAGACTTACTGGGGTCCATTTGTACCATCTGCCCATCGCCAACTACACAGAAAAAGGAGAGAAGAAAGCAAACAAACAAAAATATTACAATTAATAACTGTTCA
>JARVLU010001196.1:34478128-34489717 GCA_031762415.1 Simpsonichthys santanae | reverse complement strand
TTAAAACCCCCCCCCCCCCCCCCCCCCGACCCCATCCATCCCTTGCCTCCCTGCAACACACCAGGTAGTCCATTGTAATTTTAATTACTTTTTACTCACAAATACCTCAAAGATTGCCTGCAGCTCCTATTAAAAGATACAGTATGGAGTTATATGTAGGCACTCACAACAATGAGAAAGCACACGTTAGCTATTTTAAAAACTCAGCAATTACACACACCTTTTTTTAAATTCTCATCTTTAGGGAATTTAGTGCAACAAAAAAGAAAAAGATCAATTAGTGAGAACAGACCATTAATCTCAACTGTAGTTTAGTCTTTCATACATACATGTATATACATATATATTGACCTAATGCTAAAGTGAACTGTTAAATGTCTTTTTTAATCACTTCTCACTTAAAGGCAAAGTTATTAGCTATATAGTTCTAGATAAGGAGCGCAAAAACAAATCTTTTGAAAAGGCTGTCGACAAATGATGACCAAAAATCTCACGAATGTTCTATTTTTTTTCTCCAGCTTTTTATTTACAAAAAAAATTGTACAATAAGCAACATAATGAGGGCCGGGTTAACCAAACCAACAAAAAGAAAAGGGATATATACATATACGTACAGTACATACATGTATGTCAGAGTCAGAGAGAGTCAGCGTAATCTTTACTGACATTGCACCAAGGTACAACGGGAATATGGAAATGTGTGTACATGTATGTATTTTCTCCAATGCCTCCTTCTCAATTGATATGACACCATCTGCCAATCAATCCAGTTGGCTTGTCAGCAACTGACCAATCGACAATCACAATTTGTCCCAAAGTGAAACACCACTTGCAGGAGCTGCACCCCGCTTTCCTCCGACAAAATTGTTAGGGTTTTGCGTTACAAATGTTTTGCGGTCTTAGGGATTTTGTGAAAAATCATCGGAAAAAATGGTTAAACGTTGTCAGGTATACTTAAGACACACATTACCCTGAGAGTTCAGATGGTGGAATACAGTTTATTACATTTCTAAAACCTAAACAAAGACTGGAAAAATGTAAAAGATGCATAAAGGCCTGTGGCCGTCCTCATGAGCAGCTGAATACAAAAGGGATAAACAGGAAGTACCGCATGTCCATTTGTAAGAAGGGTAACTGTAAGTAAACCTTCCATGTCTTTGTCATTATTACATTGTGTGCTCAATGGATATAAGGTTAATGCTTAAAGCTAGTTGTGCTATGTTTTGTGTGTTTTGAATGTAGATATGTTGCAACTTCTGGTTGAACAAGTTTTGTCTTTGTTTATGATGATCAGTTAACACTGAACCCATTTTGCACAGTGTTTTATAGGTTGTGTAATGTAAAATTTACACTCTTACATGCTGACTTTCACTGTAAATTCTTGTCCTTTGTCACTCTGTGGCAAGAAAATATCCACTGCAGTAACTATTTGAAGTTATTAGTACAGTATATGATTTTGTTTTTTCTCGTCTTCTTTGACCCTTGATGGCTGACTAGGCAAAAATGCCTCATCAAATGCCTCAGGTAATGCTGTGAGCGTCACTATTACATTACCGTTTCTTGTTTGTTTTTTTGTCAGAGGTTAGCTCATCTTGGGTTACATTTCCGTCTAGGTGGAGCGACCTTACCATTCGCCTCATGTCAATTCCTCTTGTAGGCGTAAAGTGAAGCCATACGTTCCATTAGTTCAGTGTTTTTCACTATAGAGGTAAATAGGTTCATAGTGGGAGGGGCTTTACACAGCCATCATTTTGTTATGGACGTTTTAGCCTATATATAAAAAAAAAAAAAAAAATTCAGTAGGTAAACATTATCTGTATCTGAGATGCACTGAAAAAAATGGACAAGTAAAATTAAAGCCCAGTGCTCTTGAGATTATGTTCATTACTTCTGACTAGAAGGGCTTTTATAGTTTGGCAGGGCCAAAATATGTCCATGGTTTGCTATGGCTTCCCCTCAATTTCTCCAGCACAATGCATGTGTTTGTAGCACAAGGATGTTCAACTTTGATGTGAGCAGTTTCATGTTCGGGACTTTTCTGGAAACTACTGGTAATTCAACACAAACACACAAATAAATGCATCACTATGCAGATAAATGTGTACATTTAAGAAACTTGCTATAACAGCTTGGATTGGATAGTTATTTAATAGTAACCATATCATTTGTCAGCAGGTGAGATTAATTTTTCTTTTTAACAATTCCCCTGCTAAATTTAGGAAAATAAACAAACTAATGATTAGCGAATCCAAATTCTAAAAAAGTGAGGATCTTTTTTATTATCAGTGACATTTTAATATTTCACCTATCAATCAACAAGCTACTATAAAAAGCATCACCTTGAACTCTATAAACTCAAATGGTGTATTTTACAATTTTACAAACTTGCTTTAGTGACTAATTACAAAAATATATTAATACATTCAGAAACTGGTTGCTTCATTAAATCCTCAAAAGCTGTTCTTTTCTGAAAGTGCTCAAGTTGAACTTTGAGCTCTGGACAAGAACTTCATCTTGCTTTTCGTCTGATCTGGGGACTACAGCGCGCTGTGCAGATGTGCGACCACAGGGCCTCTGCATCCTGTTGTCTTCAACATATCTTTGTTTTCTCAGGCTCTAATTTACGTCCCTTTCCAGGTGAACTCTGGTGATGTCCCATTTCCTTGTCCGACAACCCCCACGGCTGAGCTTATATTTACAACCATCCTCAGCTATAATTATTTCCTACGGATAGACCCACAGGAAGACACACTGAAATGTCTCTGTTACTCACGCAGAGCTCATAAAGCCGACCAGTGAATCCAGTCATGAATAGGGAAAAAAATATGTTGTCTCAAGTGAAGAGCCGGGGCCTGAGCACGCTCGCCTCGGACAGAGCTGCTCTTTAGCACCGAGTAACAGAGTCGCACTGATGGATAAACTGCAACCTTCAGTTTCCACAGGGGAACTGTAAAATGTTTAGAACTACAAGAAAATGTTTCATTTCTGTAAAACACCTACTAAGTGGTATATCTGATATCCTCGGTCCTGAGCTAAAAAAGAGCAGGACGCCAAGGGGAGAGGTGGTTGTGTGCATGCAGCGTTTAACCATCTCAAGCCATGGCAGCGGTTATTGTGTTAAGATTTTACTTGTAAAAACCGTAGGTAGTCAGCCGAAGGACATCAGGGCATAGTACAGGCACTGAGAGAGGAAATGGTGCAGACTCTGGGTGGAAGACTATTAAGATTAACAATGTATTTTTTTTCCTCATCTTCTACAGCGGATGCATAACCCTTACATTGAATTGCTTATACTGGAGAGTGGTGCATTACGAGCGGGAGGCAATTTCAATCTATTGTTATATGCTTTCGCTCAAATGCTGTCTTTGCTGCCTACTTCAAAATCGTATAAAAACAAACTGACAACCTTTTGAAGTTACTGAGTACACATCATCTTTCATTTCCGTCTGAACACATCAGAAAAAAGGCTTGTGATGACAGATTGATTCACTAATACAGTTTGACAGAAAGAACTGGCAACCTTGTCATCTGTACCTTGAGAACCACCTGTGTCCTCGTAAAGCCCAGGGCAATGCTTTGCTTCTTTATCACGGCTTATATTAACCGTTGTGGCAGCTATAGCGTGATATTTCTTGAAATGGCAAACACAATTTACAGTGGGACAACACTAGTTAAAGTTTAATCTCAAGTTGAAGTGAAGCGGGGGAGCTACAGACACAGGGGGTGTGTAAAAACCCATAAATATGTGTCTGGCCTTATCGGAGCCACTTCACTGCTAAAACAATAATGGCAGGGGCCAGATCTGTGAAAAACTGCAGCCCCTCCCTCCTTGTTTCGCCCTTCCTTTTTTCGGGTCTGATACTCTCAACTTACGTTGAACTAAATAAACATTAGCTCACTTGAATGGAAACTAGATAAATAGGCTTAATTGCGCAGCCACAAAAGTCCAAATCTCCTTTGTGAAGGACTAGGGATGCCCATAGCGACTCCCTCCACTTGAGGACTGCAGAAGTCCTTGGTTTAGCACTCAGTGGAGCTGTAATTATAGACTGCATGATGAAATTGTAAAGCCATAGACGAGCGGTTCGATACATGCAATGCAAGAAGCATTAATACGTTAGATTTCAGGGGGATTTTAAGAGCGAGTGGTGCAGAGAGAAAGGTGGAACTCACAGAGAGAAAGATACGCAAAGCAGTGAAATGCAAAGCTGGAGAAAAGGGAGATCAAAACAAAGAGAAAGGCGGAGCTTTAGGGAGATTTGTAGGCGCATTGTGAGTTTGAGCCTGACCGGCATTACCGTTTGTGCTCCTGGTGCTTTGTTCTCACACTGACAAGAGGGTGACTGGGTACAGTCATGTTCTAATACACCTGAGGCTAGACGCTGCTTAAAGAGTTGCCAGGCAGAGAGTGGAGACCTATTTCTGCAAGGAAAAGCAACAGGACAAACAGCCAAACGAGAAACTATGTCCACGCTGGCAGAATATGAAAAAGCAAGGC
This sequence comes from Simpsonichthys santanae, assembly GCA_031762415.1. Taxonomy (NCBI): domain Eukaryota; kingdom Metazoa; phylum Chordata; class Actinopteri; order Cyprinodontiformes; family Rivulidae; genus Simpsonichthys; species Simpsonichthys santanae. Next base: position 34,485,219 of record JARVLU010001196.1, on the reverse strand, counting down.
TTGATGCACACCAGGTGAGCTGACTTGGATCAGAGAGGACGTGAGGGGCACCATTAAAACACCTGCTGTACCGTCTGGCCCAGCACTGATAGCAACAGACTCTGAAGGCCTCGACACAGACAACTGCAATAAAGCCTGGTCTGTCGAGCAGCACTGTGTGGCATGTGCTTTGTGTTGTTTGCATATGGCACATTGGGCATAACAGCCTCCAGCTTTCTTATGGCATGTGGACAAAGTCCAGGAAAATTCAGAACTGCAAGGCGGTTTTCATTGGAACGAGTTCTGATCACAAAAGCCAGAAGGTTGACTGTGCTGGAATTAGTCACGTTCAGCCATTTTACTACCCAGCTAGGGAAATAAAGATAAATAATAAAATAACAATGTTTGTTCTTTTCCCTTTTCTGTAATAGAACAAAACTAAAGAGAATCACATTAACATTTCATATTTGTCTTCTGTTTTTACTGCTGGGAAAAAAAAAAAAAAAGTAAAAGGTTTCTGAAACAAATGCACAACACTTATCCATCCAAGATATTTCTTTCTAATTGGTGAACAATAACATCATAAAAATCTAAATTAAAAACCAAGCTTTCCCAATCCAAGGGAGCCTCTTTTTTCATAAACCAACTACATACAGCAGCTCATTTAACAGCACAATTGCCTTTCTTTTTATTTATTTTTAAGAGGACTGGCCAACAACCAACACGTCTTCAAATGGCAATTACTGGCTCTTATAGTGATGTTCATCCAGGGAAATCATTTGTGCCTGAGTCGGATAAACTTCAGTATAATTCACCTCAAGCTGCAGCAACGTGAGCAAACCAAAGATTGAACAGCTCTGAATACATTTCTAAGAAGACATTCTCATTAATGCTTTCTATTTAAAGCTCCACCAGACAACTTGACACAATAAAAGGTGGTGAGACATCAGGGTTTGAAGTATAGAAACTTCAAAATCTCAGCAACATGTAAAGCGATGTCATTGAACGGCATTCTTCTTGGACCTTGATAACGGCTTCGGTGTGGGCGGAGATCAAAAAGCATTTCACTTTCCAATGGATAAAGCACTAAACCACCACTTGATGATGGGAGGGAAGTTTTTCCTGCTTCTTTAATGATTATACCAGTCAAATTCAACATTTCATTCTCCTTTACTGCAACTCCTCTACTTTTTGTATAAACATCTTGCCAATTGCCTTTTTAAAGCCGATCCCCGCAGTAACATCATCTTCTCTTCATCATATACTGCTCTTTGGTTACTTCACTAAGTGGGATGTTGATAGATGAAACATGGCTTGAGCCACTCGGGATAATTACTGTTTAATGTAGTCCCAGTTCCCACAGCGATGGCACAGGCCCCTGTTCCCCCCGATTCATGACCACACATGGGGTGCCCAAGGGGGAGTCCAAATCCACTGTCTCTGACACAAAACCTCTCATTAGCTTCTTGTTTACTCCATTGATGGAACATTTTGAAGCTTCTTTGTTGTCGTTGTTTGCGCAATTTAGAGCTCATCCAGTATAATCAGAAATGATTTTCATGGTGTTTCACACAACTTTTAGGTATAAATTACGTTTTTTTTTTTTTTTGTTTTTTTTTTAATAGTTTTTTAATAGTTTTTTTTTTTTTTTTTTTTTTGCAATCGAGGCTTGAATACATCCAGGATGAGTATTTCATGGAGCACAAGCAGCATCCTCATAATTGTCCTCAGCTGCAACGTAAAGAGAGGGATTTGAAAATGCCCCCTGTCTGTCCATTCATCTGTGAATGTTGAGACCATGATAGCTTGAAAAACATGTGAGGTACTGACTCCCATACTGGTGTGTGGCAACATCTAGGTGTAAGAAATGTCTCTTTTTAAAGATGGGTTGCTCATTCAAAATCAAATATGGTTACTGCTATAAATGTATGTCCATGTTGTGAGCAGAATGACATAAAAATTGGTGAAGGACTTCCATTTTGCTGTGTGTCTAGGCATAAAAAAGGTCACAACCAAAAATTGGGTTGCCACATCAAAATCCAAGATGTCTGACAGCATATATGTGTAACTATGTGAATCTTGTGAGCAGGATAACTTCAAAACTAAACAACATGCCAACTTTCATTTTGGAGTGTGACTGCATCTAGTCATAGGAAAGGCCAATGCACATAATTGGTTTGCCACGTCAAAATCCAAGATGGCTGCCACCATATAGTTGGGTAAACGGACCACGCCTATCATTTGAGGAAACAGTGCTTTCATATTTTTATATTACAGTACTTAAAAGTACAGTTTCTTCAAATGATAGAAGTGGGTCTTGGGGTGGCCAAAGATAACTCTCTGGTGGCCAAGGCCAACAATGGCCACTTGGCTCTGCAATTGTGCTTGGTCATGGATCACGTTGCTTTCTTCACTCACCAGGATCTGTCATTCTGTGCAGCCTCGGACATAATGAAACACCTATAGTACCTCTGTTCATCTGTAAAGTGTAACTACTACCTACTTAAATATATTGCACCAGAAACATTAAGGTTTACTTGCATTTATTGTTCAACTCCAGTCCAGAAAAAAAACATTCATCTTGAAAACTTAAATCATTCATTATTTAAATCCCTCAGTGATGGGGGACATAAAGGTACTGCTAGTTTTAATGTTGCTATAGACAACTGTGTCAATTCACTTTTTTTGTTGTTGTTTGTGAAGAAGTATGTGTGTGAAAATTGGGTTTAATCTACACCCAGTCCCTATTAGATGGTGCTTGAGCCAGGTCTCTCAGGGCTAAACAGTGTATCTGCCAAAGCGGCTCTTTACCCTCTGTTTCTCTGAGCAAACATTCAACTGCAGAAACAAGTGAAACATCACTGGAGCAGATGGGAAGTAGACCTGCTCCTAATTTTGCACTATCTGGTTCAAATTTGAAATGCTCTTTTGTACAACACATTCGTTCATTGAGGACAATGTAACATCTGCTGCGCTGTAAATGTTAATGATTATCGGGAATATTTATTATGTCGGGCAAGTTCCCAATCTGCAATAGCTCTGTGAAAGCTGCTGTGAATTGAATTTGAACTGTTGTCAGTGGCACTCCTTTTTGAGTTGGGGGAGAGAAATAATAAGCAAGAACCATGGAACAGTAGTGATGTTATTTTTTTCCTATTACGGAATGGAATTACAGTATATGAAATAAGTATTTTACAATGTATTACTATATTAAATACTATTAAATATATATACTATGAAATTGTAACTTTCAGGTTGGCAGCGAGTATGGGTACCAATTCCCACCTATTGTCGCAATTTCAGCCGTTTCTGAGGCAACAGGAGGTTCAAAGGACACGTCCAAATGTGCTTCCCCCTTCAAGCAGCTTTTAGGTGTTTCAAATGTCAGGGGGGATTGCATTAGTTTGCTGCAAGACACTATTTCATCTTGTTTCAGCAAGATTATAATTCATCCTTGAATGAAACACCCTGCCTAGATATCCCTACTGCTCAGACTCAAAGAACTGAGTCGAGCGGACAAAGTGGAGTGACATCAGAGTATATTGTAGGGGTGTCACAAATATTTAAAGATGCATTAAATAATGAAAATAACTGCCTTTAGATTTCCTTTCATTATTTTTTTTATTCTTATCTAACAGGAAATATCCTAGAAGCAATCTGACATTTCCGTTGTCTTTGACAGTGGCAATGACAAATAAAGCTGGGTAGAAAACAAGGCTTTTGCCCTACAGAGACAGAGCGAGACGGAGAGCGAGAGAGAGAGAGAGTGAGAGAGAGAGGAGAGAGAGTGGGGGAGTGATAGTACGCATCGAGAGTAAACACAGCATCAGCAAGCTCTGACCCTCCTCCCTCGCCCTGAGGCTTAACTAAACAAGGCCGCCACGGTTTCGGTTCTACGACACAAAATAAACAAGGCTGACGTTACCTGACCAAACGACGAGATGACATCACCCAGTGACACCCGAGAGCGAGCAAATGTCAGTAAACAAAGTCCGTGTGCAATTTACCCACCTGGTGAATGAGTGACTGTAAGTTCTGTGTGTGCACGACTGAAACTTTGCTAGAAACTCAAGCAGGTGACGCAACCGTCACCGGGACAGAAAATGCTGGTACTGTTTGTGAGAACAACAGATGGAAAATAACTCACTTTATCATATTTAAGCCAGAACACTCTGGAGCTGAAACAATTGGTCAACAAAGCATCTCACTCCATGGAAAGAGATTGGAGCGCACATTGATGTGCACTGGTAGTTTTTCAATAATGTAAAACTTTCCCTGCGCTTTCAAACTGGAGCATCTGTGGAATGTCTCAATAGCAAAGGGCTGATCAATAAATAAAGTGTGTTTGGGGGGTGGGGGTACAGGGCCATATCAAAGTGATGCACTAACACATCAGACGGGCTGAGCATCATGGACTGCAGGTGTAGCCATGGAGCGTAGTGGAGCCAATGGGAGGGGTAATGTAGGGGATTTGGGGTAAGAAGGAGAGTTGGCAGTGAGAGTGACACAGAGGGTCAGCAGTGGTGAGCAGATTACAGCACTCAGGATATTAAAGTAGAGGAGAGACGACGCTGCAGGCAACACACCTCTCAGGGATATTTCAGTATTAGCGTGGGGTGACGAAGAGGCCATGTCCACCGTGGTTTAGACTTAGCTTTACAATGACACAACTGTTGAAGGAACTGGCTTTTGTTATTCGAGCTGGGGTGCAGGTGTAAAGGTTACTGTACTCTGGAAACTAATTTGGAACGACCAGTTGGACACTTAATAATTTAAGAGTTCCTTGTTAACAATGATCAAAAAGTGGACTTGACTCGAGCGTTTCAACAACTTGCAGGTGTCTCTTCTTCCCCTTTGCTGCGCTCTACTCACCTACAGAGAATATCACCCTGCATGCAGAAAGTGGCAACCAAAACACCTGTTGTATTGAGCAACACAGACCTTGACCTCCTAAGTTGTGCTCAGAGGGCTTATTCTCACTCAGCTGCAGACATTTAGTTAATCAGCAGATGTTTGCTTTATATTTTACTGTAAGGGTCCAGTGACCGTTTCAACAAAAGCAGATACGGAAAAGGTAATTCTTGGATTAAGTCCCTTATGTAAATCAATAGAAAATATTTCAATAACTTTATTTTTCTAGTTTGCACTGCTGGTTGGATAAAGTAAGCAGTCTGACACCTTCATCTTGGGCCCTGTGGATATTTTTGACATTGGAAAAATAAACAGTCCTCTAGAAAGCACTTGACAGTTAATTCCCAAAAATGGATAATCAGTTGGTGCATCCCTAATCAACACTGGTTGTGACACTTGTCACTTTGATTGCATTAGTCTGTATTAAACACTGCTTTTTTTCAATGTATGAACCATGAATATCTTTGATACGTAAGCGTTGGACAATGAAGCACAGACAATTAACCATAAAATGGTTGTATAGGACGGAGATGACTGTGCTTGAGCCAGAAACACAGCAGTAGCCTATACCTCTGCTAAACACTCAGTAAATACAGCATGAAATGCATGTACTGTCCTGCCAAAAAGTGCTGAGAAAGAGTCTGGCCCTGGACAATCATGCATGACAAATCCCCCTCTCACACCATCTGTTCCATTGTCCACAAGTAAAGATAAGTCTTGCACAGAGTGCAAACACTGACTATTTCCATATGCTTATGCCAACCACTTGTGTTGGATACATAATAAAACATTAAGATTTGAAAAATCAAACAACTGTTCAGCTGAAACTGGATAATCAATTATTGGCGGTAAGTAAGAATAGAAACGGGCATGTGATGTGGAAGTCTACATGCTCCATGGGAGCTGTGGAGGATGTGTGTAAATCTATACACCCCATGGAAGGTGACCTTTTGAAATACTCAGTGAAAGCAAAAATATCGTTTTTGGTGTCTGACCCCTATCGACCTTTACGGGCTGAGGTTTTTCAGCTTATTTTTTTCTCAACAAAGGCCAGTTATCTCACAGGCATGCAGGACAGAGGAAGGTTTTCTGGATAAATAGGTCCAGCATAAGCATAGTGAGAAGCATTGCTACATCATATGTGATTTATTAAACCATAAAAATGACAAAACAATCAACATTTGATCAAAGTAGCTTGTGTTTTTCAGCAAACTTCTGTTTTTGAGTTACCAGTATATCCTAGTAGCATCTGTAGATTTCTTGTGATAAATTAATGCTATGCATGTCATACATTTTTGCGAATGCATAGGGAGCAAAAAGGAGGAATTAACTTTTAAGTGAATCTATTATTATAGATGTACAAAAACAGGACAGTGGCGGTAAGCTCTGCTCGTTGCAAGGAAATGATTGATCCAAGCATTTCTGATTTATACAGACGATCCATTAACATACTGGAGAGGGAATTCACACTCCAGCTGGAGTGGGCAGTGGGCTGAAGCCCCTGTCTGCTATCAATTAACAAGCACATTTAGTATGTGTCTGAGTCATGGTCACCATGGGACACAGAAAATGCTGTGCATTGGCTCAAAAGAAATGTCACAAAAGCCATTTTCTTGGCTGATTTCCAGACGTTGTACCATCTCTGCATGCTTATACCTGAAAGACAAAATCATTTTGCATATAGCATTTTTGAATTCTGTCACAAATCAGCCAGCTATGCGCACGTCTACAAAGAATTAGGTACAAATAAACACGATTATGAATTTTGCCCTGCAGTCGCACCATTCAAGCATGAATTAGTGTCCTGATGTCACCACTGGAGGAGTGAATGTGCATCGTCTGTTAAGCTGATAAAGTTAGATATGCCTCCACACTACCCCCCCACCCCCAACGTGTTATCTTATCTTGTTATGTAAATTATTTTTTGCATGGGTAATGGATGTACATTTTAATAAGCGTTCCCTGCTGCGGTTTAACTGTGACATTTGCTTCATGGTAACCAGAAGGTTTTGAGCATTGTTTAGGCTCATTACGCCCTGAATTCTCCAACCCTAACTCTGAACATACAATTTTTAAAGAGACTTCAGCCAAAATTATAGCACTCCCAGTAGAAAACTACACCTAAATCAAATAAAACTGATTGGAGAGATCGCTTTATGGAAATAATCCTAGATTCTGTTCATTGTTAGAGCACCCCCAGA
>JARVLU010001196.1:34440655-34460520 GCA_031762415.1 Simpsonichthys santanae | reverse complement strand
AATTAAACTTTTTTTTTTTTTTTTTTTTTTTTTTTTTTTTTTTTAGGTAATAACTACTGCAACAATTTTGCAATAATGTTCTAAATTTTGGGTAAGACTTCCTTAGTTGGACTAACATGAAGTTTCAATGTAACTTGGCACAGATGGTGCAGCCTTCCATCATTTCGCCATCCTTTAACCTAGTTTTAAGGAAACTAGCTCGGAATTGATTCGGTGAAACTGATGAGCTGTGATGGTTTTAGTCAAGCAAGAAAGAAATGTTCAGTGTTATTATCATCAAATGCTAATTAAATGTTTCAATGATGACTATAAATACAGCTACAGCAGTTGAGAAATCACTTTCACAATGAGGGTTTGTGTTGTTGTGCCAATTAACGATGTGGTAATTGCTTTATTTTGAATGCTGGTGGTCTGATGCAGGAAGAAGTTTCCTGGTTCAAAACTCAACGGAGTTCGTTAAGAAGCTTGTATCTTCTTTCTGTGATTGTTTAGATTTTTACCAAGAACTTGTTCCCCACATTCCAAAATCATTAACATTGGGTCAGTTAGGGATCATTCCATGCAGAAAACGGAAAATGATGATCCGGCAATTTCAAATTTTGATGAAACTTGGCATGTTTATGAATCATCATCTTGAAGCAAAGTATCTCATATCTTACATCAATCAGTTCAGTGATTCCAGATATATGGGCCCCCAAATCTCCTGATTTTAAGCACAAATGGGTGTGCCATTTATCCAAGCCCCAATTATCTCAGTAACTACTGGGTCAATTTTCACAAACTTGGTGTCACAAAGAGGGAATTTCATTAATAAATTCATCAATAAGGATTTTATATCTTGCTTTTTTGATTTGAACATGTTAAGGTCTATTGACTTTTTGACTTTGTAAGCATAGCTAACTTACAACTACAACTTTATTCATTAGTTACCAGTCAGGTAGGTCAGTCAGTTCTACTCTGTATAGGCTTCACCCTTGAAGGCTATCATGAGTCAAGAGCTACTGACCGGGGGGGTGGGGGTGGGCACACAGCAGGTGGGCGTGGATTAAAGGTCTTCAGTGTTGCGCGCGGGTATGAACCCACTAGTGATAGCCTTAAAGGGCTGCACCTATACTCATATAATCTGGGGTTACAATATGAAACCAACGGACTCCATTTTGCATCTCCAGCTTGTCCAAAATTTTGCAGCTCGGCTATTAACAGGATCTCGTAGGTTTGATCCTATTACACCAGTTTTATCCTCCCTTCACTGGCTCTCTGTGCATAGCAGAATAGATTTAGAAATTCTTCTGCTAACCAATAAGCGCATAAATGGCCTTGCACCCTCATATCTCTCTGAGCTACAGGAAATATGTTCCCACTCTGGCTCTGAGATCATCAGATCAGATGCTTTTGGCTGTTCCAAAAACAAGATTGAAGCTCAGAGGAGATCGGGCTTTTTTAGTTGTGGGCCCTAAACTTTGGAACAATCTGCACCCCAACATTAGACAGACCGTTGCACTTTCTGTTCATAAATCTCTGCTAAAAACACACATTTTCCCTGGCTATTTACAGTGTGACTGTATCTAATACTTTATTGCTCTGTGTTTTTATGTATTTATTTTAATTAATTTTCAGAACTATCATTATTTGTTTTTCCCCATGATGTTTACTGTTAAGCACTTCAGTAACAGCTGATGTTTAAATGTGCTTTATAAATAAAGTTGACGACTTGACTCACCACTGAAAGTGGCAACATTTTGAAATCCCTCAAAACGGTTGTTGATGCTTTAATGCAGATTAAGACACATTATTAACCACACACATCACACATCTGTTTGTCTTTGAATGCAAATGTAGCAAAAAAACATGGTTTGTCTGAAAATGTGACTCTTTAATGCATATGGAACATTGCAAAAATATTATGATAACCTGGAACCTCTGGTTTTCTGAGTATCTTTTATATCAATAAAAGCATGAATGGTTTCTAAGAACATGCCGGATTTTTGGGGGGGGGGGGGGGAATCACACATTTCATCTGTGATAATGGTTATTATCCCTATTTTGCAAAATATTGTGAAAAATAAATAATTTCCTTGAGTTTTCTACATTACATTGCCAGGCTATAAAGGGTGCACAGTCATGAGTGAGCGAATGGTGCACTCCGCTTAACAAATGAGCACACTGTGTGATACCTGGGTCACGTTCGGCAGCGCACCTGCTTTCCAGCCTTGGCACCCGCTTTATAGAAGCTGCAAGCAGATGTGCCATTGAGAAGAAATAGACGGCTTTAACGTGGGTGTAAAAAGCATGAGCAAACATCCCACGGGATTACTATATCCACAGACATAAAACAAACTCAATGAATTATAGGAGGGATGTTTAACGACTGGTGGTACGTCCAGTTGTTTTATTATTACATTTTGATCTTTTATTGTTCACTAACTTAGAAAACCTGAATAGACAAGGTTGTCTTTAGTTCAGCAGTAAAAGTATACAAAGAGAACAGCATGACAAAAGATTATAATCCAGGTATTATATGGAGAAAAGAAAAATGTTACGAGTTACAGTAAATGGATCATAAAGGCCAATAAATGTTTGTATGAATCAGACAAAAAAGCTGTGACTTTCTATCTGCAGGTAGTTTGAACAGATGTTTTATGGTGTAGCTGTGTGAATTTATGCATGTTCAGAATGGTGCAGTGATGGTGTGAAAACCAAGTCTTTGTTAAAATTAACTGTGAGTAATGACACATTAAAATTCTGTTTTAGTTGGCTCTTAAAAATGTGTGAAGGTTTTAAAGATTCCTAATAGAACTACGTGACAAATTATGTTTCCTGTTTTTTCTTTTGTTTACTTTTTGCATAATCACAAGATAAAACAGTTTCTAAAAAGTACTGATTGTGGTTTTGTTTTATTTGTGCACATCGGTCAGGTAAACCTGGGGAACATGACCATATTCTCTCTGACTTGATTTTATTTTAACGTTAGCCTAAATTTTAGCATGTTTTTGAGAACTGCAGTCACAAAAAATAATTACTGGTAGAATTTGTTCTATTATAATATTTATTTATACATATTAATAAAATACCAATAAACTAAGATAAATTAGGGCAAAATGTACCTAAAAAAAGACTGAACATGTATTTTTGACCTGGATTATTGAGCATGAACTTTGATGTTTTGAACTACTTTGGCCATGGCTGCCTCAGTGGAGTTGACAGGGGAGAGGGCAGACTCCAGAAACCATCTTATCACCATCAAACTGGTTGGCCCACTATGTGAGTGTGCTACTTACAGGACTGTTTGTTGTGGCTCCTCGAACTAATGAAGACTTTTGGATGAAAGACGAAATGTTTCAACACAAAAAAAAAAAAAAAAAAAAAAAAAAAAAACACGTCCGGAGGACTTGATTTAACTTTGTTGGATTTTCCACATGGATTATTAAGCATAAACTTTGATACTTAAAAAAAGAAAGTAAGTCCGCTTTCAAAGACCTGTAAGGTGAACTGGGGTCAAACCAGTGGTGTAGTCTATGTGAAATGCAGGCATACAGAATATACCCATTCGAAAAGTTTAAGAATTTCAGTACCGGTATATCCACTTAAAAGTGCCCAATGATACATGACATATCATTGGGCATGTGCCACTGATACGTTAAACGGCAGTTAAATGCTTCCATAACAATCTATTGGTATGTGGTGCTTGTTTATTACATTTGCTTATCCACCAAATTATTGTATAATTAATACTTCTGTACTTACTACTTAATACTTGAACATATTTTGCTTTTATACAGTTTAATAAATTATATAACATGTTTTTAATACAAAGCCAACAGTTGTACAAAATTTGTTGTTCATTTATTCAAATACAAGCACGAGAGAAATTTGGAAATGTTCAATATGCTTAAAAATCAGAAGAAATTGACAATTACATTGTACTAACCAGTGTACTTTGGTTTCTAAGCACAATGTACAGACTGACCGTGGTAAAGTTTACGTTGGATATTGGTCATTTTCACTATGTGGCTTAAGTGGTGTCCAACGTCCAAGGTAAAACTAACTTAGTACAAAAATGTAGACTACAACACTGGGTTAAACATGGTTAAAAGTTGCAACTGTGTTATTTTTGACTTTCAACTGACAGAGTTCTTAACAAACACAATATCGTTTTTCAGATGTTCCTCTTGAGGAGTTTGCCACAGCGAGCAAACTTGCACAAAAGATTGGGCATTTGGTTTTACGCCAGATACCCTTCCTGATGCAATCTGGGCTTGAACCTGCAGCCTCAGAACTACCGGTATGAGACCAAGGTCCTAACCACCCCTCCTAACATACACTACTACCCAGTCATCAAAAAATAAATAAAACAAACCTTTCAAAATAAATGCATTAAATAAATCAAGAAAAAATGGTTTATTGTCACTTTAATTTATTTTCCTAGTAAATGAGTTCTAATGTATTGTATTGTGCTTCCAAATGTCATTTACCTGGAAAGACCTGTACAACATTTAGTGGGATTATTGCTGAAAACAGGTCATTCATGCTTGTGACAGTGAATCAGAAACAGAGATGCATCAATGCCCCTCCACACTACAAACCATTTGTGACACATTTAGCAGCGGCGGGGTCTGCTTGTGCAAAGTCGGTCATGGTAATCCTCAGATTTCAGTGTCTAAATGACAGAGTCAACAACTTCTCCCAAAAAACAAACAAATCCCTAATGTCAATGCACACTCCACATACACTCCCTCTTCAGAAAAAACTGTACACACACACACACAAACACACACACAAAACAGTCCAAACCACCTGCGGGCGACTTTAACGGCTTTTCTGGATTATGTCTCCATCCACAGACCGGTTGAACTGCTCAGTCCACAGCTGATGTCAGCCATGTTGCCTTTTTTTTTATTTTTTAGCTTTTGTGCAGACATGTGGGCAGTTGGGTGTGGCCACTTCTGCCGCAGCTTACTCTCTGGCTACAGTCACGTATAATTTCCACACGTTTCCCTAACCACGACATAGCCAATATGAGCTGCTCAAAACCCTACATGCACTGCTGCCACCTCAAAAAGCCTCAGTTGCTGCTTCGTGCAAACAAGCTTCAAGGTTTGACAGCCACTCAGCGCCCATCCCCTGCCATTATCCATGGGGAGCTGCTCGCCTGTAAGGCAAAGAAATTGGCCTAACCACACATGAAGTCCCAACATTTCTACCAAGGACACGATGCAGCTAGAGGAAAGGATTCAGGCGTCCTCTTCCTTCACTCGCCCATCTAGTTTGTCTTATTCTGCCAAACGGCTTTATTGTTATTTTTCTTAAGCACCTTGGCGTTGTGACCGCTTGGTTGAATCCCACTATCTTCTTCATATCAGTGAGCTGACAGAAAAACAATGTCAAGTCAAGTGTAAACTGTACGAGTTGATTGATATCAGAGTGATTCATGCGTGGAATATTCACATAGCAACAGCTAAACAAGAGTCCCATTCAGTGCAATGAGCCCCTGGTATTATGAGTGCTTGTTTCAACAGTGGCTAAGACACAGTTAGTATGTCATTGTAGGTGCAGGCAGGGACTTGTCCCTCCTGTAAGAACTCAAACCTGAACTTCCTGGAAATGAATGTGTACGTGAGCATGCTGAGGGCTGAAGAGAAGGCAGAGCTGTCATCTGATAAATCCATTCTATGATTATTTATTTAAAAACTCCAGTGACACGTTGGCAGTGCAGAATTCTCAGGAAGGCAAGGGCAAACAAAGGGGAAGTAGAAGTGGGAGAACACCCGAGAGACTTCTGGAGAAAATGTTAAGATCCTTCTGTGGTGAGAGCTCGCTCGAATGTGTCGCGTTACACGTTCTACAACACATAAGATACAATGTTATTCCAATTTAACCATCTGCTTTTGTGTGATCTGGGATGGTTTGCGTCCTCTAATTGATTCACTAACAGGAATAAAAGCAAGCCTAGCGAAACATATTCCTCAACTCAGCCCAACTCGTTGTGTTCTGACCCACAGTACATCCTTTATTCTCACAGCTTACTCCTCATTGTTAGATGTCACATAACTAAAATATGGAGCCTTTAAGCAAATAACAGGACAGAGGACAGAACTGTTCCAAAATACATATAATCCAAGATAGTGTCTCAGTTTGGACAAAATGTGCCTTTTTTAAACTTTAGATGACTTTAAATACAACATCTTGGTATTTCGGACAGACCGTAGGACAAGAAATAGTTATCACCCGGCAGCTAATGTGTTTTTATGTAATCAAGAAACCCACTCATGTTGTATTATCTGAAGAAGTTAAAGCTTTCAGTGTAATTCCATAAAAGTTCAAGTTCCTATAAAACAGTTTGCAGGAGACTAATTGCAGAGCTTGTAGAGGACACATGTTCTCTAAAAAAAATAAAATAAAAAAAATAAAACTGAAAAAAGGGAGGCCTCCTTTTAAGTAAACTGTCACCTTGGCTCTGCTGTTCTGAGGAAAGAACTGCCAACAGATCTCTGCCAGATCTGCTAAAACTTCAAGAACTTGTTTCCTTGGACTTAAAAGTTAGTAGCTTCTCTTAACCCCGTAATGAGAAAAGTAGATTTGTCGCCCACCAACGTGAAAGGCAGGCCTGCGTCTTTTTGTGTGTTTATCACTCTGTTTGTTAGCAAACTTTCTCATGCATCAGCACTCTCAGAAAGTAATTTGTACTTGTACAACTACAACTGAATAACTTTTTCAAGTCAACCCGATTCAAGGCTCCCACCACAGCTACTTGACTTTAAAAGCTGCCTACAACACCATCAGTTTTGACTGAGCTCTAATTTGGAGTCACAGCAGCCGTAACTGATCTCCAGCGCTACTAACTGATTGCACAAGATCCATGTTTGAAACAGCGGCATGCAACTCAGTAACCAATAAGAAATCCTTTAAGAAATGTTGGTTTCATTCCAGAGCTATACAGTTTTTAAATTCCTTTAGGAAAACCTACAAAACAAATGATTTTGTCACAGTTTGGGGTGGCTGTGGCTGAGTGGTTAGAGCAGTCGTCCTCCAATGGAAGAGTTGGGCAATCCACCAGCAGTCACATGTCGAAGTGTCTGTGCGCAAGACACTGAACCCCTCATTGCTTCCGATGTGTGTCCCATCGGTGCATGAATGTGATCTAAAGCACTGATTAGTCTCTTTAGAAAGATTTGTTCTTTTAGATTTGTAGATACAGTACAGTAGTATACCTGTATAGTAGAGTGCTGTATGAATGGGTAAATGAGGGCACAGATTGTAAAGAGCTTTGAGTGTCTTGATAAGATAGAAATGTGCTATATACAGGTAAGTAGAGTCCATTTACCATTTACAGTTGGCCTTAATACTAGAGTATATGTGAACATTCTTATAAATGCATTTACGTCAAATTTCATCTTTCTGGTAATGGTGAAAATCAGGGAAAGAACCCATCCTGTTATCTTCAACCAAGTAGTTTCCAAAGAAACTCAAAGGAGACCTGTACAGGACACAGCTAAGCCAAATCACATGCACATGAACATCCTACGCATCCTAACTGAGTGAGCACATCTTGGAAATAAAAGCCTCACATTTTGGCAACATTCTGTCAACATTTTCAAGTGGACATTTAACTGATCTGTGCTTTTTTTTCCCATCCCATCTGAGTTGTTTACTCTGAACACAAAAGGTCTCCTCCCCTCCGCTGTCACCAATCAGAACTGCCTGAGAGGCTGGAGGTAGAATCACCCCTCTTCTGCCGTCAACACAAATTAGAGCATAATTACTACAGAAATACCCATTCACTATTGTTTTCCCATCAGATTCCTCCCCTGTGCCTCACCATCTGCATTACTTCAATAATATTTATCCTGTTATCCTGAGCCATCTCACATTCCCACAATGCCCTTTCCTAATGAGACCCACAACCAAAAACCATGCTGGGTGCAAATAATTTCCCAGACGTCCATTCCAGTTTATTGTCTCATATACTGACTGTACTGTGCTACTTTTTCTGTAGGCAAATGACCTCTTTTTTTTTACTTCCCCTAGCCCCAACAATCTCCTCATAATGCTTTGCCAACACTTCTGTGCTCCATTAGCATCTGGCATTCCACCACTAATTGCATGAAACTAGGTCTGCAACCTCTTTTACACCCAATCAGTGGGGGGCAGAAGGGTTCCCTCTCCTGATTATGCTGCTGAAGCCGGGCAACCACGTCGCTGCTGATTAGACGAGTAGCTCGTGTGGGTGTTGTGAGGTTGGGGCTCCTCTTACCTCGCTGTGTCACTCTGTTTTGTCGTCATGACAGGATGTAAAAAGGAGTGGGGGGAGGAGGGCGGCTGGTGACGAAGCCAATTATTTTCACCTATCTGCTGCTCCCTGCCAGCGGACATGTAATCTTAAACGGTCCCGGTGATCCCTGGGCAGGCTATGAGCCCTTGGAGAATACGGTTTCACAGATGAAGCTGTCAAAGGGAACAGCTTGTGTTCAGCAGCAGCCACTTTTGGTGGCTTCTCACCTGTCGATTATTAGAGTGTTAAGACTGGAATTAAAAGAGAAAGTCTTTTTTCCCTGCAATAAAAAGGCTGTAAACTTTGGAAGAAAGAAAGCCAAGTGATCACCTTGATTGCATTGTTAAAACAAGGTCTTGTTCAGTTTGTCTTTGAATGCAAATGAAGAGCTGGGTATGAAAAAAAAATGATTGAGGAGGTGAGCAGGTTGGAATTTCCGCGCTGCAGTTAAGAGTGGTAAGAAGGGAGGGATGCTGTTACAGCTAAAGTATCAGGTGATGCATACTGACAGAGCAAGCTGGTTGACAGTCTCCCCAGGTTATCATGGATAAAATACAGAAGGATGGAAGAACAAAACTGTTAACTTCTACCCCAAGGAGAAAGCTAAGCCTTCTTTTGATTAGTAAGCCATTGCTGTATTGAACTGGATACGAACATGCCTTAGCTCCGATTCTGAGAATTTCTTTTCGTCCAAGATCACATTAAGGCAGAACCCATAGTGTCCTGTTTTCAAGAGTATTAACCCTAAGGTCCACAAAGTTGAGCAGAAGTGGCTAATGATGAAGTAAATGTCAGACATTTGAGCTCTGGAAAGATAAAGCTGACACTCCGTTCCTCCACTGAAGATACTGAGACGTTTCAAAGATACTGAAGGTCTTGGCTGCATACTAAATCCATATCTTTCTTAACAGCAGTAAAGGGTTCTTTTGAACAGAAACAGAGCTGTGTTATACCCTGAGATGGTATCAAATGCTGCGGTTAAAAGGGCAACGTTGTTAAAAAAGACCAAAAAAAATCCAGTTGTCTGACATTCCACTCATGCACATGTGTCTTCCTGTCTAAAAACCTATTGAAAATGTAATAAATGAAGTCTTTCTGTATGCACTGAGTAACAAAAACGTGTAAAACTTTAGATAATGAGAACTTTAGAGCCCATCAGTTTTCTTTGTTTCGGATTCCAGCTCCAAAGGCTCGGGGCCTCTCTTACAAATGGTTTTCGGGTCATTCACAGACTATCAGTCAACAGGAAGCAGCAGTTGTTTTAACCTGTCTTTCAGTAAATCAAGTGAGGTCAACTTTAGATGATAACAACTTGGTTATCAGTAATCACAACCAGAAATTAATAAAAATATGCTTTCTGTATGAACTTTATGACTTACTTACAACAAACCCACTGGAATATACTTGAATTCAAATGCACTTAAGTTAAAAGTACTGGTACCGATGCTGACTTAGCTTTTCCCTCCTTCTTCGTCTTCTTCTTCTGGGGGTAATTTGGTTGTGATGGAGTTGTTTCTGGGAGTGGGTAACGTCACGAGGGATGCAGCAAAGCAACATCTGGCTGCAGCTGGAAAACGCATGCTGACAGAGGTGATTAGCTTACCTACAACCATTCATTAGGTTTCCAGGAAGACTCAGGTCCTAGAATAAAATCTATCCATGTTATCCACTATTTCCAGCTTCACCATTTTGTCACTTTATTTTATCTTTTGGCTTTTTTTCCTGCCCTTTTTTTTGGGCTCTTTGTCAACCCAGTTTGAACTGCAAATGGCTTCTACCTCCCATAGATGAACCTTCACTCGTATCACAGATACAGGACCAGAATGAAAAGATCCTTCTGTTATTGGAAGACAGGCTCTGCAGGCTCTGCTTTACAAAAAAAAAAAGAAAGAAAAGAAAAATCCATGAGATTTTTGGTTTCAAACCTACACTGAGTTTTTTTTTTTTTTTTTTAAAAGCTCATAGATTGTTCATTTTTAAACGACATCGGAATATTTCAAATAACTTTCATAAAAAGGTGAGTCCAGTCACCTGGAAACACCAGACCCATACCAACATGTTGGCTTAAGGTGGATATTCTGTCCTGTTTGATTGCGCCACACTGCATGTCCTTTGCTCTTTGCTTTTATCTGCATGCTTTGGACTGATGGATTCAAAGAGGCACATCCTTGCAGAGCTACCTCAGATCTATAAATATGCTGCATTTCTCTTTCACTCATTTCACTAGAGGCAAATCAAGACAGTCTTTTCCTCTTGCTAATGGAGCCCAAACACCGAGACTGACTGGACATCAAAGTTGAATCCAAAGTGCTTTGAATTTAACCCATTATTAAAATAGCTTCCTCACACGTGTTTGAGACGTACAACACTAAAATGATACGCTTTTGATAACTCGTGGTACTCGCAGAAAAAAAAAAAGACACATTTTAGGTCCTTTAAGTAAACTTATCCATCAATTTGGGAGTTCTGTAAAAACATTTGTGACAGGAGAATCAGTGTCACATGAACACTACAGAGAGAATGGCATCGCAGGGAACTACAAAGCATTTTACAAAACCCTAATCCTGTAAGATTACATCAAAAAGTAACTGTGCAAGCATAAACAGAACTGATATAAATCAAAAAAACAGTCTTGACACACCTAGTCAAGACTGTAATCTGACTACAATGAAGAGATGTTTCTGAGTATTGGCATCTCAACAACAGATGGGACTGTGGATATGAGACTGCTTTGTATTCAGCATTTTAACAAAGGAGGTTTAGAACAGTAGTTCTCCTTCAGGGCACTGGAGAGACGTGGATAGAAGGAAAACCGAAACACCGTCACGGCTATCATCATTACATCGAGTCTCGAGGCGTTTGGTTTGCTCCAATCAAGTGACTTTTGAGTGAGACACACATTTGTTCAGTTACGGAGCTCAAGGACACCTCAACAGAATAAACACTTTGTGCTACAAAACAGAAACAATGGTATGAAATTGTTTTTACCTAATGTTTCTATACCAGAAATCCACAGCGTTTCATTCTTTTATACACAAAAAACCTTGATGAATTTCATGTCCAAATGACTAAAAAGAAAGAAAAAAAATCCTTTAATCATTTCCTATTGTGGTGATTTTTTTTTTACTTAAAACCAGAACAAATGGGTTTCAAGAGCATAGCTGTGATCTGCTTTGGCTGGGCATTTAAGTCAAGTCAAGCCTTTTCTGTATGGAAAACAGCCCTGTCAGGACCGGTGTGGAGGGCCCCGTCTTTGTGTCACTGTCATTTAGCATCTGCACTGGCCTGTCAAACAGAATGCCACCCTCACACTGGCTGCTAGCCCCCATATGAGACAGGATGCTGAACAAAGGCTCCAGGATGATAGATGATGTTATACAACGGCTACTGTTTTTGTCAGGGAACGGGGGTGGTGATGGTTGTGGAGTTTAGCCTGATGTCTATTGGTGGATACGATTCTGAAAGTATGCCGGTGTGTCAGATGAAGCGATCAAAAGAAGCAGAAAACCAGGCAAAGTGAAACCGAGAGAACCAGCAACTATCTCAGAGTCACATGGCTTAAAGTAAAAAACTCGACATTTTCATTTAATGTAAATGCTGGTTTTGTTTTTCAAAATGCAGAAGGCATAGAATCCAGGTCGTGAAGTTTCACAATTACTGTTTTCTCAGTAAAAAACACAGTGACCCATGGGAACACAGACATTTGTGGCACAGAAGGTGGAGAAGTTCAAGCAAAAGCCAAACAATAGCTGAACGTAAACAGGAATATGGGTTTTCTCCTAAAAAAAAAAAAAAAAAAAAAAAGACTGTGAACACTTGCAAACATCTGGCTTGTGTTGGGCACTAGGAAAGAGTACTTCATCATTTAGTCACGGGTCAAATGACTCTGCAGTTGGATCGGGCATTGTTAGGCTCTGAATCTGAACAGCAATGATGGAAGAACAACTCTGGGAAAGCTCATTTTTATTGAACACAGAGCTGCAAGGTTGTTCACAGCCCATACTTACGAGCCCAACCGTCTCACGCAGAGCAGTGACAGACATACAAAATGTTCTTGTCTTCACAGCAGGTATAATTTCTTGTCTGCAGCTGTGACGCCTGCCATTTTTCTGTCCTCCGTCAAGGAGGTAAAAGAGGTAAAAGAAAAACTGTATTTTCCGGCGTATAAGTCACATTTTTTGCATCGATTTGTTGGTCCTGCGACTTATACGCCAAAACAACATATACATTTTTTTTCCACATTCACATTTATGACTGATGCTTTGAATTTCAAAGAACAGCAGTCTTCCCGTGCCGTTTTCTTCACTCAGCTACAGTCGAAGGAACGCTGGACAGCTAGCGGCTCTGGCCACAATGAATGGATGGTGCCATACCGCCCAGGTGAAATGAAGCTGCTTTGACCATTAAAGTGCATTCGTTAAGGAAAAGTTAAACTGAGACACACCTTTGCTATAATGGCGAGCAAACAAATAATTGTTTTTAAGTGTTAATCTTGTTAAATTCCTAAGAACTGCAACAGCTAGTTCTCCCATGTGTGCTCAATTCACTCAGCTGGTTCAAGCAGAAGAACGCTGGAGAGCTAGCGGCTTCAGCCGTGATGGATAGATGGATGAATGGCGCTGCACCGCCCAGGCAAAATTAAGCTGTTTTGACGATTAAATAAAGGTATAATAAATGTGACTTATATATGTTTTTTTCCTCTTCATGATGCTGTTTTTGACTGATGCAACTTATACTCCGGAGCGACTTATATTCCAGAAAATATGGTACCCACTGTCTGTCCATGCATGTTGTGAGTATGATAACTTGAAAAATAAGTGAGGCACCAATTTTCATTTTGGCTTGTGGCTATATCTGGGTATAAGTAGGTTTCCTTTGAAAACTGGGTTGTCATGTCAAAATTAAAATGGCTGCCACCATTGGCCACTCCCATAGTTTTGCTAATAAGCCTGGTCATGTAGTCATTTACTGCTCCCTCCACTCGCAAGGAAGAAAATAAATAAATAAATAAATAAAATCCCGCACTGACAGAGGATATCAGCACGACGCTTGTTTTCCTCAAAGTTGTCTTACCACAAAATTTGGTCAGTGGCTGTTATGTGGCCATAGTTCACTGTTTGCCATCCCTTAGTGATGTCTGCAGTCTCATCTCTGGGAGCATGAACGCCTACCAGTGTTAATACCAGCACAGTGAGGGCAACCATGCATTTACTGACAGCGGGAAATGAGTCAAACTGCTAATTTAGCACAAAGTATAAAAACAATGCCTGCACTCGCTGCTAATTTCGGTGTAAAAACGGTTAAAGGGGGTAGCTGTACTGCAACTAAGCACACCACTGGATACGCTATTATCTTGCGGAGAAAACCCTGGAAAATAAATCAGCACAAATTTGTCATTGTAATAATCCTTTAGCGCAACAACAGGGAGGCAAAAAACAGTTTTAGTTTTATGGAACTATCTCAGAAACCCCCATTGTTGTGATGAGAAGACTGCCATTAACACAACCTCATCAGCTCTACCCATGCTGTGCCACACCCACCCTATGTTGCTTTTGTGTGTGTGTGTGTGTGTGTGTGTGGGGGGGGGTGCATTCAGCTTTAAAATTCTGTCTTCTCAGAGCTCCAGCACCCCGAGGGTTCATGTGTGAGTCATGGCCACTGGCTGGTCTGATAAACAATGACAGACCAGGCCTTGGGCAGACAGAACAAATGCCATCACGCTACACTCGGCTCCCAGCACTGCTGCAAAAAGACACCGCCATTAGCTATCTAAGATGCATTCAGCAGAGGAAATGTTATCACACAAATACCTCAGCAGAAAACAAGAAAATATTATACTTAAGAATATAAGTGAAAGACTTCCAGCTTCACAGACAACACCGTTGTTACTTTGAAGGGTTTTACACTCCAGAGCTAAATATAAGATTGTTGTTTTATGATCCTTTGACAAATACAGGAAAGTAAAAAAAAAGGTACTTTTCCTATCTAGATGCAAAATGCAAACAAAGACAATGTGCTGCCAGGAGTTGATACTAACAAAAGTCTCCCTGGCATTTTGATGTACATCTTGAGCCTTGCTCCGTCACAAGCCATGCTGTCGGAATTACAATGGGAATGTAAGAAATCGGCAAGAGTATTCATTCCTTGCAAAAATAATAATAAGTTGGCAACCCTTGTGCATTGCTGAACAATCTGAGAAAGATTGTATGAACACACCAGGGCACATAATGTGAAATCAAGTTGAAACAGAAAAAAAAGACATCCAGAAACAAGTTTTGGCATGATGGAATGACGCAGACAGTGCATGTGAGATAAATTCAAGGTGTTCTGAGATTCCTCCTTCGCCACTCTGGTATTTTGTTTCTGTCATCTCGCAGAGTTTGGCCCTCAGAGACATCGAGCCTGATTCACCGACTGCTCCAGTCAAAACAAAAAGAAAACTATTTGAAGTGTGTCATGACCACTTTACCAGTTTCTTCCATAAATACAACTCTTCACTGCTCCTGAAACCGCAGAACTACTAACATCCTTGTTTCTTTCCATTTATTGGGAGGTGCACATAAACAGATCCCATCAGGCCCAGTCTCTCGAATGGATTAACCTGGTGTGCAAAGCAGAGGTCAAAGAGCAGCATCCAAAGAAAGAAAACTGAACTTTAGGGGTGACACACCTGGCAACATTATAAGAGTGTGATTGACCTTGTGGCCTGCTAGTTTTGTTTTCTCCCAGTAGCATCTGGTCCAGTAAAGAAGCACATACTGGAGGAGTTAATGTACCAGTGAAGAATGCAGGCCAGCTGCAACCTTTGAAGGTCTAACATGGGACGAGATTCCAAATGTATAAAACGCTGCCAGGAGACAACACAAGATGGATCTGTCTGTCCTAAGTCCCTTTTGCCAGCAATGACTCAAAAACAGTACAACTGTGCCAACACGTCAACTGCAGAGCTGAAACTTGTAAATATTACATTAACCTCTGTGTTTAGGAAGAAGCAATGTGTTTTGGTCCCCTGCCATGGTGCAAAAAGGGGTAGTGGAAATACCAACCGTAGGTCTGTCTATTCATCCGTGCATGATGTGACCATGACCACTTGAAAAATAAATGAGGTATCGACTTCCAGACGTAAGTAGCTCCTTTTGCAAACTGGGTGGCCAGGTCAAAATCCAAGGTGGCTGCTGCCATATATGTATAAATGTTAAAATTGTGAGCTGGATAACTTCAATAATAAGCAATGTGCCACCTTCCAATTTGGTGTGTGACTACATCTAGGTGTAAAAAAAAAGATCCCCATCAAAAATTGTATGTCCGCAAATGATTGAGATGGCTGAAAATTAATCTACAGCAGCAAAGGCCACCATTGGCCACCCCCTGGCTCCTTCATTGTGCCTGGTTGTGGATAAAGTTACTCCCTCCACTTGCAAAGACCCGTCATTCTGCATAGCCGGGGCCAAACAAAATAAATAAATAAAATCTATACCTCTGTTCTTCTACACAGTGTAACATCTACCTACTTGAATATTTTGCACTCGTCTTCAAAACTACAAACATGCACTGTTCAAATCCCTCAGCGAGGTACCGACTGTTTATATTGCAACTTTCTTTTGCACAGCACTTCCATATAGCACAGCTCTCCATGAGGGACGGGCCCAAAGTGAAATAAAGTGTCTGCACCTTTCTAGGAGTAAAACTATACAAACCTCTCCAGTTTTGGAGAAGGAGTCTCCTTTTATTTTTTTACTTACTTGGATTTAAGCGAATAAAAACAATTAAAATGTTTCAATCTGGGACGTTTCTGCCAAAGGAATCACTCAATTAGCTATAAGCACTGAGATAAGTCAGTATCTTGTTATGTGCAGGGATTGTCTGCACAGTGATGCTGCACGGTGCACTTACTCGTGCAGACAATGAGGTCAGCACGTGACCCTCCCCAGTGCCGGCGACAAACACAACCCTTCTGCAGAGCTCTGGGCAAATCATTTGACCATCTGACTGAATCCTTAACGTCCCCCCCCTCCTGACACACTGCATTAGAAACAGAATGATTCAAGTTGCTAAAAATACTGTTACACATGCATGATGCTGGAGAAACGGACAGCGCAGTACGACCTCACGGATGTGCACGTATATGTGCATGTATATGTGTGTTGGGGTGGGGGAGGAGGGACATTTGAATGAAAGAGAAGTCTGCACAGTTTCCATTGTGATGCATGAGTTGGGGTCATGCTGCCTGGGCTCATTCAGTCTCTTTGACATATTCATTTCCTTCCATATTTAAAACATATAATCGAGGTGGAAGTGTAAACAGCGTTTTACTAATAAATCACAAAATGTGTCTGCCTGCGGAAAGGTTACACATCTCTAATAGGATTCTTTTTATTCGTCTTTGTGGGATTTTTTTTTTTCTTCCCGTGCTCACTCTTTGATTTACAAGCACATCAAATGGCTCTTGAGTTTTGAAGCTTGTTGATTCATCTGAGGCTGACAGCTCCTGACAGTCCCTATAAATATTAATCATATATTTAGGGTTCAAGCCAGGCTGCTGAATAATCTGAAAAACATAACCATCCAAGAATATTAATTAACTAAGCCTAATGAAGCTTCAAAATTAACTAGAAAAAAATATTGTCTCCCTATGGCTGTAATTCCAGAAAAGAAAAAGTGATTTAAATTTTAAGAAAAACTTTAAGAATTGTGAAAAGGTTCAGCAGATGAATTAATTAGGTGTACGCATTTCATTTTTAATTATAACTTGTTTTAATCATAGAAATAAGGCAGGAACTAAACTTGATTAATAATAAAATCTTTACAGATTAAAATAAATAAAACAAGTGGTACGCCCATGTCCCTCGTCACTGGAGGATCTGTATAATGAATATTTGTAGTTTTCGAAATGAGTGCATTTCTAGACTCGAAGTGAACGAGGAATACAGGAAACCTAAATGTTGTTGGTGCAAGATATTTAAGTGGGGAGATAAATGGTGTATAAGAACAGAGGCAGCTTTTATTTTCTCATTCGAAGTGGCGCAGAGTGACAGATCCCACTGAGCAGAGTGAACAAATGTATCCATCAGGTGCAATGGCGGAGCTAGGGGGTGGCTAACGGTGGTCTTAGCCACCAGATTAAATTTCGATCACCTCAAACATTTGAGGAAGCTATACTTTTAAGCAATAAGAAGCGGTGGCACAGTTGGTAGAGCTGACGCCTCTCAGTGAGAAGGTCGCCAGGTCGCATCCCAGCAGGCGGGCCATTCTTGGTGGAGTTTGCATCTTCTCTCTGTACATGTGTGGATTTTCTCCGGGTACTCCGGTTTCCTCCCACAGACCAAAAACATGCATGTTAGGCTGAATAGTAACTCTAAATTGTCGCTAGTGAGAGAGTGAATGGTTGTTTGTCTCGTTTGTCTCTGTGTCCCTGTGATGGACTGGAGACCTGTCCAGGGTGTCCGCCGCCTCTCACACAGTGACTGTTAGATATGGGCATCAGCAACTTCTGTGACCCAAAAAGGAAGAAGCAAGTAAAGATAATGGATGGATGGAAAACTAGAAAGCATAGTTTCCTCAAATGGCATGCCTGGTTTAGATATATGGAGACGGCCATCTTGGATTTTGACATGGCAACCCAATTTTCACAAGGAATCTTTCTTAAACCTACTGTAAATGTAGTGGATGGTATTTCTAATTTATTTTTTTGGTACACAACGAGGGACAGTTTCAGAGTCCACTTAGAATAGAAAAATGATGATGATCAATGCTGTAAACTAATAAATCTACACCAACAGCATCAACAGTATATTTTTAATAAACTCAATTTTTATATCTACCACATAAAATTCAGCACTGTCTATAAGATGAGACGGGGGGTGGGGGTGGGGGTGGGGGGGGGCATCTATACATGTAGAACAAAAGACTTTCATGCATGAGAGATCCTGCTACCCATCCTTGAAATGCCTTTAATTCAAAATTCAACACAGCCCTTAATGGTAGCTTTCAATGGACGGCTCCTTCAATTTGAACAGATTTGTAAGACGACAACTCTGATGAAGATGTGTGGGAAGGCAAACATCACAGATGACTTTTAAAATCCCCTCAATCTTGGCTGCCATTTATGTTACAGGTAAATGTAAAGCTATATTCATTTTCCTCTGCATTTGCAGATCAAATCCTACAAACACAGTGTGATAAATATGACTCACTGTTGCTTTTTTACACAAATGGTAAAACTACGCTCATTATCCAGGAGCAATCAGCTGTTAATATGCACCTTTGCTTTATTTTTTAACTCAAATAAAAAATATTATATACTGTATATGTATATACGTATATATATTTTATTGCAACTCACCATGTTCATCTTCTTGGCCTAGTAAAGTCTTACTGACTTTAATGAAAATAATGGTTTATTTTGACCTGCTCTTGCAAAATGTCAAAACCTGCTTTAAATGTTTTAATGCAACTGCATTTCCTGCGGTTGTCTTAATAAATATGCAGCAGTTGGCAGTGATTCTAAGTCAACAAGCTACATTTTGTTGATTTAATGTACCACCAAGAAATTACATGGGTGACCGTTTCTGTGCACGCACCGATGCAAATCATTAGGATATCTGTTGGTTTGTGGGTTCTGTTACTTTGCAAGTGCATGCTTTTAAATCAAGGGAAACTTTGGAGATTATCTTGTTGTTTTGGAACAATGAGAATGTTGCCACGGTGCATATACAGTGTGATTGATTGCACATCAGCAAATGCACTAGGGTTCAATACCCTACTGTCTGTGAGTCAATTATCTCATACAACCAAATAAAACACACCATCTTCCTGAGCAAACATCGTCCTGATCTGTGTAAGTAGCTGCTTTCTCCGAAGGTGACGAGTCTCTGCTTGACAGATTATCTGAGTTCAAAGCGTGAAAAGTGGCTGTGGATGTTAAAAATTCCCCTGACACTCATTCACCGATGATCAATTTCCCATCCTCCATCTCTGGCCTGCCCTCGCACATCAGCATCAAGCCGACACAAGTAAATACAGTATGTGGCTTAATGCGTTTTCCTCTCTCGGGTATTCTGCAGACCAAAGTGGCACTGGGAGGGTAAATAAATAAAAATATATCTGATTGAGTGGTGGATGTGGATGTAGTTTGGCTGAATGGTGAACAACCTTCTTTCCTCCTGCTGTCCATTAAGGAGAGTTATTATTTTGTATAGTGTAGGCTTACATAAGCGCCCAAACACATTAGTACACAGAAGAAAATCCACAGCTGAATTTTAAACAAGAACAGCGGAGCATATGTCTCTTCTTTATTTTTTTCCACTGATTATCTGTATGTTTTTACATGGCTACTTTTTTTTTTTTTTACTGCATGATTACCAAAATAAAGTGCCCTGGACAAAACACAAAGTCTTACATCGCTCTAGATAGGTTTCTTGTTGGTCCCAAGTATCTACTGTAGTTACGAGCTACAGTTGAGTGGTTAACATATGACCTTACTTATAAGTATTGATAGTTGAGTGGATACAAATACTGGAAGGTTGCTGTGTTCATCTGCTCATACAAACTCATGTTCGTGCTGCTGTTTGGAGTAATGTTATTCTATGATATTAGT